>CP053154.1:12023887-12289075 GCA_014607495.2 Carposina sasakii
ATGGCGCATATTTAAACACATTATTTCTACTAGCTGTTACTCGCGACTCTGTCTGCAGGGATAATGGCGGCAGCTATTGTAGTAAACAGATGCTATGCTACGTTGCTACGGGTTCGTGAGATATCGACAAATCACATTCATTGGTCAATGTGGGTCAATGATGTCAAAGAACTTGATTGCGTGGTGGATATCTAACACATTCTTAGCAACGTAGCATAGAGGAAAAATGACCTAAATCTAATTTTACCATAATTCTAATCATGATATGTGATTTTTGGTCGTCAACGTTCCCGAAAACTAAGGAATCTCCCCATCATCACGATCATTTTTCTCCATAGAAGCATACCTGGGAAGTGTCTGGTTTCCAAAATATTAGGGTCCAAAGTTGAGTAAATAGACTGCGTTTTTCTGCATAAATTGTCTATGAAAAAACTAGCATAAACACTGGAATACACACTATAAATTTCGCCCGATCAAGTAATTAAATTTTTTTATCACCGTACCCTTCGTTAAGGGTGGCAACGAAAAAACATCCTGTATATTACTCATATGAAAACTCTACTTCATAAGCTACTTTCATATTATCATATAACGTTGATCGTCAGATGTAGGGCTTTTAGAATAAGAATGACCAGAGTGGTTCAATTTATTACAACTTCTGTGAGTCATGTTGGAATAATACTCACTGTGTTTTGCTATAGCCGATGAAAACATAAATAATGCTCCATCAAGCCATTTCCTGCTGGAAGAGTTGGCAGCTTTTGCATTAGTAATGTGCTTCTGAGTGGAATAACGTCATGGCACGTCGATTAGCGACACGGGCGATATGCTGGCACCTTGTATTTAGGAAAAAAATACTCGCAATACTAAGGTATAGAAGAGAGTAGTTTTTCCTTTCTTTCAAATAATATAGTAGCGTCATGCTTTTAGCTTATGTTTCCAGTATATTTTCCCCGATATTTTCAAGTAATAGAAATATTGAATTACGCAAAGTCATGTCATGATTAAAGCCCCGAGCACACCGGGTGCATATGCATACACGTAAGCGTAGAGGTTTGTGTTAACGTGCACGTACCATTAGTTGTAATGTATGGAACGTTAAAGGCTCGGGCAGACCGGATGTGTATGCATAGACGTAAGCGTAGACGTCAAGCGGTGTGGCCTGTCTTATACAGTTCAATACTTTATAGTAGACATGGGTAACTCCGGACACAACTATATCCTCGGATATATATCCAGAGGAGGATATGAATCAACTCCTTCACTTTAAAGAAAGTTGCCATATCCTATATCCGACCCACTCCGACCTACCGAATAATGCCGAAGATAAGAATAAGTGAGCGAGACGGAATGCGAACGCGCCGGAACGCGCGGTACTATCGCAGTAGACGCATGAGCGCGAATGTAACGACATTACACGAGTATATACGAATACTCACGAGCGACAGGCATGCCGTTTAGTATAAATATTTGTTTTCGTAATTATAATTTTCAAAATTTCTATTTATTCCGTTTTATATTTGATCTTAAGTATTTTGTTTTTAATGTAAATAAAAGCTGTTTGGATTTGGAATTATTTTTAGGACAACAGTTTTAGTGTACCTATTTAGTGATTTTTAAATACGCCTCAAATATTCTAATTATTATTTGGATAGATCATCCCAATCATATCTCGGTTCGCTTAATCTCTTCATTCCCGGATATGTACGCGGAGTTGGATCTGTTAAAAGGACACCTACAACAACCTAACCAAACCAATCCCAGTCATATCTCGCTCCACTTAATCTCTTCGTTCCCGGACATGCACGCGGAGTTGGATCTGTTAAAAGGACACCTACAACAACCTAACCAAACCAATCCCAGTCATATCTCGCTCCACTTAATCTCTTCGTTCCCGGACATGCACGCGGAGTTGGATATGTTAAAAGGATATATATCCATAGTCGGAGTGATTTGCTACATGTTCAATCCTTTCCCGGATATGACTAGCCCATGCCTACTTTATAGCCTCGAGCACACCAGATGCGTATGCGTGCACGTAAGCGTAGACGTACACGTACCTCTGAGTTTAATATATGGAACTGTCACCGCTTGACGTCTATGCTTACGTCTACGCATACGCATCCGGTCTGCCCGTGCCTATATAGTTCCATACATTACAACTCAGAGGTCTCAGAGTACTCAGAGGTACGTCTACGCTTACGTGCACGCACACGCATCCGGTCTGCTCGAGCCTTTAAATTGTTGTTTTGCCTAATTTGGTATCACTCGAGTTTCCTATTCAATTTATCTGTGAAATACAAAATACATAACCGTGGATGCACTCAATCACATTACGGATTAACCGAATACGTACAACCTGTCATCTATTTAATTTCGATCATAGTTAAATAATAATGCGCGCTTCTGGATGGCAGAAAGCTGAATAGCTTCTTGATACCCATTGAAGTGTCTCATGAACAATGCCAATCCTATTTAACTAACAAGTAATTCTATTCATATCCATTCAAAATTACATTTACAAATCAAACCAAGTTGCATTGGTTAACGACACAATGTATCACAAAAATCGTTTTAATTTCTATGAAAAAAAGTAAGCTGCATCATCATTTACAGCCCTGAGAAGTCCACTGTTGGACATAGGCCTCCCCCAACAACCTCCACTCCGACCGGTCGGAAGCAGCCTGCATCCAACCGACGCCCGCAACCTTGGCCAGGTCATCCGTCCACCTCGCGGGTGGCCTTCCTACGCTGCGCTTGCCGATACGTGGTATCCACTCTAGAACTTTCCGACTCCATCGGCCATCAGTTCTTCGAGCTATGTGTCCTGCCCATTGCCACTTCAGCTTGCTGGACCGTTGAGCTATGTCGGTGATCTTTGTACGTCTGCGGATCTCCTCATTTCTGATTCGATCACGTAGAGAGATCCCAAGCATATGAGATTTTAAAATCAGATGCAATACACCTCACGAAAAAATTTTTCGTCTAGCTAGACAGACGGGTGGACCCCTTCACACTAAAACCCTTGCCTCCCAGAGGACTTAATACACGCGCGGTAGGGAAAAAAAGACGTCATTACAAAAGACGCCAACTTTTCCCATTTCCCCTAATCGCTCCCAACGATACACGCCGCGGCCCTTAATATACTTACGACTTACGTAATATTATATAGGTAAGCCATGTACAGGTAAGACGTAATGTAAACGAACACTTTAACTTAGGGCGAAGTTGTTTTTTATCGCTCAGGTATGGCCGAGTTATTGAATGAACTGTTTTGGACACGATTTAATAAACTTAATTTGATGCTGAATGCTGCATGAAATTTTTACATAGTACATACAATTTGTGATACAAGCTTTTCTTCTATTTTTACTCTCTATTTGCATATTCGATATGGCAGGCATTTTTGTACTTTTTGTTTTAGTTTGTTTTAATAAATTTACTCGCTGGCTTGGTTTCCAATGCAGACTAGCTATGACGTATATCTACCTATATATAATATAATGTAAGATTAGTGTTGGATGTCTTGCAGTCCTAGTTAAACAACAAACTTGTTACTTAGCTGTAGGATTGTATAGCATCCATAGGCTGCTTGGAGCGCAAATGACAAAGTCCATGAGTTTTATATCTCCGTTTTATTTCACTTAGAAGCATACACAAGACGCCATTACAAAACCGACGCCGTAACAGGAATAGAAAAAAAGTGTTGCCACATACAGAACTATTTAACTTAATACTAACATGTTGGAGTTGCCAACATTAGCTATGAATAAAAGGAATATAAAAGCTAGTTTTTCTGAAGTGTCTTACTTTTTTTTTTTATTTTTTATTTTATTTTATTTTACAATTTTCGGAAGACCAACAGCGATACAAAAAGAGTAAAGTTTTTTTTTTTTTTTTTTTAATAATAAAATTTATTTAATATCAAACATTTGGTATACATACATTAAAAATCTTAAAATTTAAATAGGTAGTATATAAAATTTACCTAAACTAGGCTGAGCCTGTGCTTTAGGTTTGCGAAAACTCATGATTATGAAAAGTAAATTAATAAATACATGCATAAAAGATTCTTACATTTTGATCTATATAACTATTTCTTTACATAAAAATTAAAACTAAATAAACACATGTAAAAAAGAGTGTTACATTTTGATATACTATATAACTTTTTTTTTCACATAAAAATAATTTAAAACTATATATTTACTATTTATCTACCGTAAGCAAGTTCTCGGTTTCGTCATAGGACAGCTCCTGCAGACATTTGTAAACTTGTTTCTTACAATCAAAGTAATTGAGGTTATATATGTAATAAACTTTATTTATTCTATTGTATAACAAGGGTCCCATATAGGCAAAAAATCTATTTGTAAAAGCAAACGGTGTTGAGGAAACAGTACAAACAATATCTTTTCGTCTTTTGTTAGTCACGTCATGATCATAAGCAAGCACTTTGTGCTGTTTTAAAACAGTGTGCATTATAAAAAGCTGGCGGACGGTTAGCACCTTGCAAGAATTATAAAGTAGGGAAGTTGGAAATAGGAAGGGACGAAACGTAGCCACCTTAAGTATTGCGCGTTGAGCTCGCTCGAGAGATAGTATGATGGTTTTATGTGTTCCACCCCATGAGCTGATACAGTACTGAATTATGGATTGACCAAGGACCTGATAAACTTGTTTAATTAATTTTGAATCAGCAATAAGCCGTAGTTTTTTGAATACATATAGTAACTTCCGTACTCTACTAACTACTTCTTGTATATGTGCTCGAAAAGAGAGGGTTTCATCGAGTGTAACCCCAAGATACTTGATACTTGTAGTTTTTTGGATATGTGGACAATTACAGGAGAGATCAGAAAGACATAAATGGGCATAGATATGAGGATATAAAACAATATGATGGGTTTGGCGCATGGTAAAATGGATGTACTTAGTTTTATCAGCGTTTAGTGTTAGTAAATTATATTGAAGCCAGTTATTTACAGTATTAAACCTTGTTGTGCATAATTAAAAAGCTCCGTATTGGTGTTAGCTGAGAAAATTAAAGCAGTATCATCAGCATAGGAAATTATCTTGCCTTGTTCCAGATTTAGGTTACACAAGTCGTTAATGTAAATTAAAAAACAGGGTAGGACCCAGGATACTTCCCTGAGGGACTCCAAAGCTGGTGTTTTGCTGGTCATCACTGATAAAGTTTTCTATTTTGACACATTGGTATCTGTTGTCTAAGTAGTCTGCTAGTAATTTATGTTGAGTGCCTCTTATACCTAAGGAGTCTAACTTTTTTAAAAGGATGGGTACAGATACCGTGTCAAAAGCTTTTGCTAAGTCCAGGAAAACAGCCAGAGTCTGTTTTCCCTTACCCAATTCTTGTGAAACATAGTTGGTCAGACAATGGACCGCATCATCCGTCGAAAGCCTAGTTCTAAAACCAAATTGGTTAGGTGACAGAAGATGGTTTTTCTCAAGATAGTTGACTAGTCTGATGTTAATGATCTTTTCTAAAATTTTTGAAATTGATGGGAGTAAGGATATTGGTCTATAGTTATTCACTCTGTCTTTACTTCCTGCTTTGTGAATTGGTATCACTACTGCCTTTTTAAGACATTTTGGGAATATTCCTTTAGATAAGCATAGTCGGAAAATATGTGTTAGGGGAGGAACCAGAATATGTTTAAATTGCTTAAGTATTTTATTACTTATATTATCCCAGCCCACGGCGCAGTCATCTTTTAGACCTGAGATGATGCGTGTGACTTCATTTTCATCTGTGTCCAATAAAACAAAAGATTTGGTAGTCAACACAGAAGTATAAGTTTGTAGCAAGGGAATATTAGATCGTGTGCCGGAATTTTCCGAAATCTGTTCAGCGAGATTCTTTCCTATATTTACAAAGAACTTATTGACCTCATTAGCCGCTCGAAGTGGCGTAGAACAGGACGTTAGTAAATTCGAACATGATTTGTGCTCTTTAGCTGTATATGTGACATTTTTAATAAATTTCCAAACTTGCTTACTGTTGCTACCAGCCCTTTGTAAAATGCTTTTCTCATACGTGATTTTAATTTTCTTTAGGAGATTATTGCAAAAATTTCGGTACCTTTTATAAGTAGTTTGTATTATGGTATTTTCGGGACAACGCTTTGCCTTTTGATGAAGTTTGTCTCTATGCCTCATACAACGAATAAGGCCAGGAGTGATCCAGGGTTTGATGTTATGATGTTTTTTATTAACAATACGCGTGTTGGTGTTCTGAAGTATTGCTGATTGGACAGATCTAATTAGAAACAATAACGCGCAGTTTACGTCTGTAGAATAAAAAACTGGGTCAAAATCCAAATTGCATAAATCATGTTCGAGGTTGTTTACGTTTAGTATACATTTAGCACGAGTACGATTTTGCTTAGGTGGCGTTAGGTTAATGTTAAGTAGAACAGCATTATGGTCGGTTATAGTTGATGTAGTGACGAGCGTGATGCATGGTGAACATGATTTGATCATGAAGTGATCTACACAGAAACCACTAATGCGAGTGGGCAAAGTATGACCGGGAAAAAGTCCGTGTTTTGAACATAGGTCAAGATAATCTTGACTAATTTCTTCAAAACATTCTGGTCTAATGTTTATGTTAATATCGCCAGATAGGATAATATTTTTATAACAGGTCACGGCTTGGAGCGTTTCATCTAAAGATTTATAAAAAGGGTCTAAAATTCGATAAGATGGAGACCTGTATATAGCAAGGATGACTATATCGAGACCAATTTTTATAATCAAAGAGCTACAGTCTTGAATAGCAGGTTCCTCCACGGTAACATTCAAAATAGAGTCTCTAACGTACACCACTACACCATCACATTTATTACACATTTTTGTGCTACAATAAGCGATATAGCCCGGCAAGATCGGGAGATTGCCCTGTCTGTTTATTGACCAACATTCAGTGAAGACTATTACGTCACAGTCAATTTTAAGCCTATGCAAGAATATGCTAAAACTATCTACGTTCTTATAAATGCTGCGAATATTTTGCGTTAGTATAGTTAATGAATTTTGACAGGGGAAGATATACTGCCTACATTCCTCAACATCACAAATCTTCGAGTCTGACACAAACATGTTATCCAATTCTTCAATAAAATCTAAATCCATACTTACACTATAAAATAAAATTTATAAAAGTCTAAATATAAACAATTAGAGATGGCGCTCTTAGGCGCCTTCATAATCGGTAGAGTTGATGTACCTATACTCGGCAGCTTTTCGGGCCGGACACTCGGCGTCGCCTGTCTTGTGGCCGGATGGCTTTTTGAAGCGCAGGCATGTTGCACATTTTGGCGATTCTAGTTTTTTAGTGCATTCCGTAATACTGTGCCCCGATTCACCACAATGTCCACACATAGGATTCACCTCTCTGCATGTCTTTGCCGCGTGACCGTACTGCTGGCACTTGTAACATCTTGTTACTAAAGTAAAGTCCCTAACTGGGCAGGAGGACCAGTTTATAAATATTCTGCTCTGGGTAATAAGGGCCTTGCGTACTAAAGCTGGTACTTCAAGAATATAGTTGCAGTAATTGGCTTCTTTTTTCCCCGATTTGTGGCTCAACTTTATACTGGACAAAAATGTTTCTACAGGCATGTTCACTTTGTCTGCCAAGTTCTGCTCATAAATGCACGTAAACAGCTCCTTTTCCTCTAAATTTACAGGTACTCCGAGAATGATGATTCTAGGGCGGCGTTTGTAGGGCTCATCAACAGTAAGGTTGTTAGATGCAAGTTGGGAGGAGTTCTTTAGCTTTTCAACATCTTCTTTACTCTCAGTGCTGATGATGACCCCTCCATTTCTCGTCTTACGCAGTCCTCGGACCTGCAGCTTCATTTGTTCAGGTCTTAATATTTTCTGGACAAGATTTTTTGTTTCCTCGCTGCTTTTTGATTTATCACTAGGATAAATCGCTATAGAGCTCAGAGGACTAGGCTGAACAAAGTTATTTGCACTCTTTTTAACCATGTCTGCGAAGGACGTTTTCTGTGTAACAGTTTTAATAGAGCTCTCTTCTATTGTATTTTTAATGTCATTGAGACATTTGGCAAGGTCATGTCTCTGCCTTAGCTCCGAAATTTTGGCATTTGCCAATAAAGTCCTCTGTTTAAGGGATTGGTAGTGCACAGCCATTTGCGAGACTCCATGTCCTACTTTCCGACAAAGGTTACCGATTTTATTTTTCTGCTCCGAATTTAGTTTGCTCTCGGTTGTAATGGCGTAAACATCATTGAGGCACTGCTCTATAGATACCATCCATTGTTGAAGTTCTGCTGTACGAATAGCTTCAAATTCAACTTCCTCATCTTGAGCTTTGCTCTGCGCTTGAGGTGTTGGCGGCGGCGGCGGAGAGCGGGGTGTTAGCCCGCTTCGGTTAAAGGGGCTGTTATCCATAACTCAAATTAATATATTTCATTAGTAGGTATATAACTTAAACACTTTAGCACTATGTTATTGATTTTTAACTAGGTCACTTTTTATGCACTTGTTTATTAATAAAAATATTGCAACAGTGTGCACGTCTGTACACAAAGAACGATCAACGAACAAGGAGAGTTAGACAGACTGGGCCCCAGGTGGTGGATATCGTATCGTCTCTATACAAAATTCAACATTGCGGCTATATTTATCGTATTTTGTCAGGCTAAACGTCGGTAAATCTTTCGTTATCATATCGTGTGTCGCAGGTCATGTTACTTGTGCACAGCATTCATACTTTCCTACTGCCGACCGCCTATTTATTCGCGAGGATACATATTTTTATTATAACATTAATATAAAGTAACAAACTTCACAATGGCACGGTAAACTTATTTATTAGAGCAACGGATCGAAACCAATTATGCTATTCACAAGTTCCGTGTTGTCAATATTCGTTCAAGAAATTTGGACAATGGGAAGTAAAAGTGTAAATTTCAAAGTGTCGTCGGAGGGCCTTTTAGGGGTCTAGCTCATTAGGGTAGCAGACAGAAATTACATTAAGGTTTTTTGAGATACCTTTTAATCGAGTAAAGTAAACACTATTGTGTAACAAATTAATACATTCTTTAGACAATATCTTTTGTATGTCGAGTATTTTTTTAAGATCGATAGCTAGATGTACATACGAGTAGCAAAACAATTTGTTCTAGCTAAAGGTGTTTTTCGCTTGTCCACTGATGGCTCGCCTTAATATTATACAGATATATTATATCTTCTTCTTCTTCAGCCTATTGCAGTCCACTGCTGGACGTAGGCCTCCCCCAGGGCACGCCACAAGGCTACTGCCACAGGGGGGTTTTACCCATAGTCACCACGCTGGGCAGGCGGGTTGGTGACCGCAATGTGATTTTCGGACTATGTTGTCAGTACGGGGGTGCTGCTGCCCACCTCCCGGAAACCCGTAATTGCCTTGTACGGTACCCACAGCATAGAGGAATAAGATTTATTCCTCTATGCCCACAGGCAGGCAGGGGTGGTACAAACTCTATTCTGCCGGCACCACGCGGCTAACTAATTTGATTTTAATGTTGTTCAGTCGAACCGCACAAGGTGATTTGTCGACTATTAAACGTAAAGGTGAATGAATCGAAAGTTCACATCTGTAACGTGCATAGCAAAACGCTACTTTCTTCTGCGCTATTGGATGTGTGTCGTGTCGTGTAGGTAGGCGTTCTGGAGGGTAAGCACGAACCTCTCGATAGTCCGTAACGCTATCGTCAAACTGTCAAATCACATAGATTTTGCTAGCGTGTCGCTAGCGTTACGCCGCGTAAAAAGGTTCGTGCTTAGCCCACTGGAATTTGAATGTAACCAGAGTACGTTCGCCCATTCGGCGCTACCTACCTCCCGGAAACCCTTAATCGCCTCGTACGATACCCACGGGCAGACATGGGGTGGTACGAATTCTATTCTGCCGGCACCACTCGGCTACTGTAGACGGATATGTGTTACAGACATATATACATACCTGTACATATCTAACCTACCTACCCACTTTGTTAATAATATTTCAGGTTGTGTCACGACCAGTATCCCACTAAGACAGCGTCCCTAAAGTTTAGATATTCGGGATAAACAACGTAATTCGAGAGGCAGGAGTTGCAAACACTGGGCGGGAAATGCACGAGTCACAGTGTTTACGTAACAATCGGGTCGGGAGCGGCCTCTAGAGCCACAGGTATTTCCGGAAAAGGTTTGAATTTTCTGAAATTTGTCAAGTAAACAAAAGTACCTATTGAAGTCTTGGGGTAATACGTGCGCTCTTAGTACTTAGTATATAGCTCTTCTTATAATGTATATTCCTGTACCTGTACCATTAAGATCCCTCGAACTATAGGTACATTTTTTAAAATTGGCGGCAGATAGTGTTTAAATTTGAATTCATAATATTTATACGAAATCATAAGTTTAAAACCGGTTTCAAAGTTAGTTCTTGCCGTTTGAATCGGTAACCTAATGAAAAACCAACTGAAACTTGCTTTTCACCTGTCACAGATTTAATTTGACTTTAGCGTGACTCTTAAATAAGTTTGAACAGAATCCATTACTGGTCTTAGTTCGGCGTATTCACACTGGCTGGTGGGCGGGCGATGGATGGCGCGCGATCTGAAATTCTTATTAGGGATTTAATTCAATAGTTAAAATGTATTTGAGGAGAAATCGCGCTGAACGTCGACTATACTGGTGAAGGATTAAAGTTCTAAAGTTTTGAATCTTGAATTTATGGTTGCAATTGCAATAGTTTTGTTCGATAACTATACAAGCCGTCGTCGTCGGTTTGTTCAGTGGAATTAAGTATTATAGACAATTTTCTTCTCCATTCCGTGAGAATTTCTCCCTTAATGTTGTAAATGGAGATGGCGGTGGGAGAATAAATCATTTCAAAGACTGAGACCGTTTTTGGAAGGCATGTCAACGCAAATACATTATAACAATGTGTCGAATCCATAGTACACAATACAAGTATGACAATAGACAGTTAATGGTTGGTTCGAGGAACTGGCTGTAAAGTTTCGATTAAACGTAATTACTCATAAAGTGGGCTTCCTTAAGGAAAGTACCAAAGTCACATCTAATTCTACGTAAGCTTTTGTAGATAAATATATTTGTCGGCTACCATTGTAATTATAAAGCTTACGTAAGCTGAGTGTAAAACTTTGTCGACAGACTTGAATTTAAACTGGCTTACCCTGTCTGGCTTGTTTGCCTACAGGCTAATAGGCTAGGTTAGTATCTAGTAACACGAAGAGGGGACAAGCTCTGGTCCGTTAAGGAAGCACACAGTGGAGGAGTAACAAGTCTTCTTACCAACAACGTTTGGTAATGGGAAATGCGTCTTCTCCTTGAAATGTTATGTAGTATATTATATATTGGTATATCTATGTGTTATTCTGATGTCTAAGCTACTATTGTTTCATGGCTGTTGTACGACAAAAGGTGAGACTATGTGGGAGGTAAGTCTTTGATCAGTTCATACCACGTTGCGTAGGTTACATTGGAGGACGTAAGATATAATAATGTTTCCAGACCTTGTAGCTCTTTGTTGTCATTCCTTCATGATCTATTCATACCAGGAGCTTTGTATGACCTGAATACAGGTAGGCAACTCTAATCGGAGTAATAATACCGCCCTAATTAATATTCACAATAGCCTAAATTTTGTTAATAATATCTGTTACATATTATACATATAAACAAGAGTGTTTTCCCAGAATGGGGTAGCCAGAACTGAGAGATCCTACGCCCACGTTTAGAATAGCTAGTCAAATGTAAAATATCAGTAACAAATAGCTAGCGCATCGCTTGTAAGAATGTCCTGAGTTCCTTAGTCGACTCCTTCAGCATGTACGGATGGAAATGCACCTGATATATTCCAGTAAAGCCACGTATCAGTACGAAACTAAAAAAGCAATATGTCTCTAACTAAAGCTTATTTCAGGTGAAAACCTACCCTAGCCAATCTTTCGCAAGCATAATCGTTAATTCAAAATCACAAAAAAGTCCGCATCGCACCTCTCCTTAAGCACACGAAAGTTGGGAAAAAAAATCGGCCTGAATAATAAAATAGCAAATGGGAGACACGGTCCGAATCGGCCGACTCATCAAACAGGCCCTGGGGATCCAGCGAGCGTAGTGAATAACAATTCCATGCGCTCTACGTCTGATTGTCGGACATTTTTATGCGTACCCCAATGGGATTAGTGATATAGTTCCAAGGTAGGAAGAGTGGATTTTGTTTAAGTATCATGCTAATTGGGCCTTTGCTGGTCGTCATAGACTGTATTTATGAGATTATTATACATGACGAAAAGTTCGGTTAGTGTGATGATATTTACGTAAATAATAAGCATGATACAAATATGAAAAAATACACATGGTAGATTTGAGAAACCTCCTTTTTCAAGTAGGTTACAAATAACTTAGCTCAGAAGATAAGAGATCTTATAGAAATAGATAAGAGAAGCGTAGAGATCATGCATTCGCCAGCCTCAAGTATAAATGCAAAATAAGCAAATTATCCTTCAAAATTATCAGTACCAACAAAAATTTAACAATAGCTACATTATGCCAGTACCAAGATAATATAAGCAAGTAGGTACTAGGTATGCACCCATTGATTTCGTTTCAAAAACAACACAATACTCAACATCACAAGACTTCTTCAGTCCAGTCCTAATTAAATCGACATTGGCAACGCGTCGTTTTGTGCCGAGAGTAGCTCTCGACTCGGCGCCACAAAGCGATTGATCACGCGCCCAGGCCTCCTCGAGAATACCCTGTCAATTACAAAAATGACTTGAAAGATCACAGTGAAAAATCGCGCTGTCTCCGATGATATTGCCTATTTTTGGGTCACTTCACGGTGGGTCAACTTGGTAACCCAAGTTACAATTTGAAATTTGGATTGTGTAATAAAAATTACGAAGCAATGGCCAAATTTTATTGTGTATGATTATGCGCACAGAGAAAATAGGCTAATCAATTTGAAGGTGCTACAGGTTCTAATGAGAGCGATGATTTTGTAAGTATAGTATTTGCATATCGAGTAATTGTCTGAAAGTACCCGAAAATATTAAAGGTATCTACAGAGGTAATAGATTTGGTAGTAAATACAGCTACAGTAAATAGTCCAATCAACTTTACTTTATGACCCTGCAAAGTTTCAGCGACAGAGGAATTAATGTTGAGTCTCCATACAAAGAATTTCCTCGTTGGTTGGACTAATATTAAAAGAGTAAAAAATGATGAAAGCTTGTCAAAAAACTACCAATGGATATATTCAACTATTTAGAAATAATGATTGAATGTTTGATTAGCAAAATAGCGCTTTTCACCATGCGCTACGTTTTTTTATGGATTCGTTTAACATTAGCAAGCATCAATAGCAGGTTAAGTACAAAAACGAAGCTGTCGTTCATTCGTTCGTTCAATAGAGCGGTGCAGACGCGGCGAATAATCCGAAGATCTATCCGAAGAGGTACCAGCTTATTGTTTCCCTGAGAGTGGGGCGAGGTGTCTCTGCCAATTGATCACGTAACCGCCCAGTCGGCCTTGAGTCCGGCGAATTAGGTGCCGGATGTACGCAGCGGGAAAGGCTAAGGTGTAGTAAATGTTATAGTTTGTTAACCATAAGTTACGTTGTATCTAAGATTTGTAGAATTTGAAAGACAAAACATAACCGGATAACATATTATGAAGGCATACCGACCATTTCGCACCTTTACAGACAAACCGTTTCTATACAAAAATATCAAATTTTACAAGAGAGCATACTACTTTTACAATAATACAATTTCATTTATAAAGGAGAGCAAATATTTATGTGTGCCATTCTTCATACTCGTAAATAATTATTTGTTTGTTTTCTTCGCCTAGCATGATATATAAAAAAATTATAAATAATCACACAGTTCACAACATATAAAGCTAGTCCCACACTAAGATCCCTAAGGTCTTGTGTCGTGGATACTAAAGCAATGGTATATAAATACATAGATAAGTACAGAAATATCCATGACTCGGAAACAAACATCGATATTAATCATATCAATATTTGCACCTACCAGGATTCCAACCCAGGACCTATGGCGTCGCAGGCAGTGTCATTACCAAATACACCAATCGGCCGTTAACGTCTCAACAATTTTGTCTTCATGTACAGTATTAGTTCGGACACGAAATATTGACATATAGATTTAAATAAGTGATTACTGCTTTAAATTACTTAGCCAATAAATAGGCGAGTCTCAGCGATGGGAATTTAATATAACCTACATACTTTAGCCTCTCACCGCAGAACTTGAGGCCTTCGTCACAATATTCTCGGAGTGCGACCTATTTCCTAACTTTAATTACTTTTGCTCGACCCAAAAATCAGTCAGATCGTAACGGTTACGTAATATCTTAAAACATTAATTCGCACTTTACTAACTGCCTAAATCGGAGAATTTGTTAACCCCGATTAGTCTTCGAATTATTCTAGCAAACCCTAGTCTGTACCCTGGAATTAAATCAATCGGTTTCCCCTGCCCGAGCCGCTGGGTGTAGATAATTGGCGCTCGTTACTGCGGACGTTTGCGAAGATGCCTACTAGTGTGTACTCACCCTAATGTGTTGACTTTGACTAAGGTCTCTTGTCAGCCCTGAGGTTTAATTGGGATTATAGATATATACACATAGTTTTCCAAAAAAGGAGTAGCCAGAACTGCAGGATTACGAAGGAGATTCTATAGTCACGTTTAGCATAGGCAGTGGACGATAGATGTTTATTATCAGTAACAAGCTGCTAGCTCATGCTAGCTAGCCTGATAGAATGCCCCCGTGTTCCTAAAGTCGACTCTTATGACATGCACGGCAGGAGATGCATCTGATGTATTCTAGTGAAGCCCCGCATCAGCACTAACTTTGGATTATTGACAAAAACATAATTGTGCCAGTTATGTATGTTATATTAGTTTTTTTTATTATCAGACTGATGTTGTTTCCTGTATGTAATGTACACAGTAGGACTGCTTGAAGAGGGGATGATTATTATGATTTAACTAGGCTAAGTTAGCCTAAGTACCTATACCTTAACATACTCTAGTCTAATGAAAGCCTAGCTCTAATTAAGTTTTGATCGTTAGTTAGCCACACACTTAACTTCGCTGTGTAAGAACTCGCATTCATCATTCACCCAGCAATGAATCATCAATTGACCTAAATTTAAAACGATTATCATTGTCAGCCGGTAAGTCCCCAGATCTATTTCTAAACTAGCTGTTGCCCACAACTCCGTCCGCGTGGACTTGTCGAAATTATCCGACATAAAAATATTTTCGTGGGATAAATAGTAGCCTATCTGTTAATCCAGGATGTTAGCTAACTCCATACCAAATTTTATTAAAATCGCTTCGGCCGTTTAGACGTGAAGAAGGTAACAAACATACACACTCACAAACTTTCGCGTTTATATTATGTGATGAACGCGCAGACCTTGATTCACCGGAATCGCTCTTACTGCGGTCACCAATCTGAGGGAGGCACAAAAACCCGGGACTGTGCTAGCTACATTGATAGATAAGCAGTTTGGCACAGACTACAGTTTTACCTAAAACATTAGAATTGACCTACTACTGGGAAATAAGGCCAAGTTGTGATGTATTTACCTTAAAATTGGAGATAAGGTGTTTCGAGATTTACCTCTGAAAATACTTTCATTTATTTATTCACGTACCTTTAAATATACGAGTATTACAGTGTACTTATATACTATCAAGATTATACATGAGATAGGGGCAGGAAGATGATGAGTTTCTAACTCGACGCAATATGGTTTCCTTCGAAGCTCATATTGTCAAGGATTTGGAGTTTGTTTTACGGACTGCTGCCTGCCTGACAATATTAGAAACTAGGTTTTAAAAATAAAAATTAGATGCAATATTACAATTTTCAAAATCAGCAAGAGTAAAATAAAATGCTATACTCGTAACTGTTTTGTTCGCTTTCCTGATTTTACCTTCCTACCACAAATAACAGGCGGATGTGAGTGCGATATACAAGGTGTAACAGAAAGGGTATGTTAAGCGAAAAGCTATGTAAATAGACCATTATAGAGAACCTATTTCAAAAATTTGAGACTCGAAATCGCATGTTTATTTTTGATTATTTTATATTTTTTAAAATTGTGTGGACATTTTTAAGTTGTTTAGGAATTCTCC
The DNA here is from genome assembly GCA_014607495.2 of Carposina sasakii. Taxonomy (NCBI): domain Eukaryota; kingdom Metazoa; phylum Arthropoda; class Insecta; order Lepidoptera; family Carposinidae; genus Carposina; species Carposina sasakii. The sequence continues at coordinate 12,040,117 of CP053154.1, forward strand.
ATACTATCTGGAAAATAAACATGTGATTTCGAGTCAGAAATTTTGTAGATAGGTTCCTTTTAGTGGGCTATTTACATAGCTTCTCGCTTAACATAGCCCTTTTGTTCATCGTGTATAGGTATATATAAGAACGATCATGAAAACAGTAATTTCCCTATACACATGCATTAGATATGCAAGACAAATAATACATATATTAATTCAACATTTTTTTTTACAGAGACTTCATTATTGGATGACTAATTACAAGCGTTATTTTGCCACAATGTACTAGCGGCTTGTGTATTGTGGAGTTATTGAACTCTACAGGGTTATTAATTAAATTTGAGGTTTAAGAGTTAAAAAATATTATTAATCTGTATAAAAACTGGGCCTAAATATAAACCGTGCAAACATTAAGTCAGGTGCAGATTTGCTGACCTGTGTAATTCAAATTTCACACGGTCAAAATGGGTGTACTTTATTAGTTAATAGGTAACTGGGCTTTGTAAAACTAATGAAGAACAATCTATAAGTTCAACATTATTCTACCAATGTTATATTTATACTCGTATGTGAAAGTTTATGATAATTACGTACATGCAATTATCACTCTTTCAGGCACAATAAACTACCGAATGCTTTTGATAACCCTAATGTGCCTATAGAAGACTATATGATACGTGTACCTATACTTGGCCTGTATTATACTATCTATCTATATTCTATACATAGTATAAAATGAAGTTGCGAAGGGCGCCCAAAATGTGTTTGTTACCTAGGATCTCAAAAACTACTATATCAATAGCTATGCGGTTTTCAATAATGGAAAGAAGACATTCCAGGGATTCTATAGGTGTATAATTTAGGTGTACCTACTTAAGAAATTATTAGAGTAATCGTAACAGTTATCAGACGGACGGAAGAAAAACGAGCTTTTTGGAGGCTTGCATTGCGTGCGCTGCTGAAATAACTCAAAATACAGAATAATAATGTATGGGGGAATTATTCTTCTCAAAAAGTTCTATAAAAAAGTCTGCGATAGCATATGTCTATCCTTTAAGGTTTAGCCACAATAACGATTTTAGTGGTGTTCAAGTTTAATTTACGAAATATCTTATTTTTCAATTACTCGATGTTCCTACCGACATAGACCAATAAACATAAAACAAAATGCATATCAAATTAAAGCTGATGAAATGAGGATTCCGAATATATACATATCATAACACTTTTATGTTAATATTAATACACAAGATGCATTTACAATGCCGAGGGCAGAGATGGCGGCGGCGGCGGCTGCGTTCCGTCGTTGTGTCAGTCGGTCGGTCCGCATAGCACGATGGCGGCGAGTGGCGGCGCGCGGCGGCGGCGACGGCGGTGGTGGGGGTGGGCTCATGTTGAGGTGCGCGACCCGAACGGGCAGACACGTGAGGGCAGACAACGTTGATGGTTGTGTCGAATTATAAAATTTTCAGTGCGGCGCGGCGCGGCGCGGCGCTTCGTTTCAAGTTTACAATTGATTTTTAAAATTTAATTTATGTTGATTTTTAAAATTTAATTTATGTGATTCATTTTAAATAATAATAATTTTGTACAAAGAAACCTTGAATAGGTAAAAAATAGGTAGTTAAGATTCGGTTAAAATAAATAAGTAGGTACTTAGGTATAAGAAAGGTCTTTTCATTACTTACTGTAAATATTGATGTTAAAAATTTAATTATCTAATTAAAAAGTAAATAGATATAATATGTAGGTATGTATAGGTAGGTACTGTCAAAACATCGCATTCTTTATTGAAAATTGAAAAAAAAAAATTACTGTAAATATCGATTTATAAAGCCTAAAAATTCATAAAAAAAATCTTTACTTAACTAACTGATTCTTTTTAAGTAGGTATTACGTACGTTGATAAAAAAAATGCCTCGGCGTAAACAAAATATAGATCCACAGACTTCAAGAGCTAAACGAATGCGCGTATCTCGGGCAAATGAATCACAGGAAGAAAATGAAGCTAGGTTGACTAGAGAACGGGAAAGGCATCGTCGTTTGCGTGGAGAATCAGTTTTGACCGCTGACGAAAACAGTGCACGTACAGTATCAGAAATTCAAATGGACACTGCCACCACTGCTGCTGACCAAGAAAACATCCAAAATTCTACTGTCCTATGGATTAATAAAGAGTGTTCTGGCATGAATTATGAATCTACAATAGACTATAAAAATGATTCTTGTATATCCTTGGGGAGTTTAAATGTCATCTGCCAACATTGCTCTGCTTTAAAATGGAAAGACAAATCAAAAGGGTTTTGCTGTTTACAAGGAAAAATCAAAATTAATATGATTTCTACACCACCTGAACCTTTACATTCGCTTCTAACGGGTGAACATCCAAAGAGCAAAATTTTTTTGAAAAACATACGTCTCTATAATAGTGCGTTTCAAATGACGTCATTCATGAGTACACAAGTAGTCGAGCGGGGGTTTATGCCAACATTTAAGGTACAAGGACAAGTTTACCATTTGGCGGGTAGCCTTTTCCCCCTTCGGCCGGATGACCACAAATTTTTACAGGTATATTTTATCGCAGATCCTGAAATATGTACAAACTACTACTCGGTGTACTAGAGCTCCACAACCGTTAGACAACGTATTGGTTAGACAATTGCAAGACCTATTACATACACATAATAACTACATTCGGTCTTTGAAAACTGCCATCGAAAGTGTACCACAAAATGCTCCAAACTTCAATATTGTCATACACGCTGATAAAGTACCTGCCGGTGAACATCGTGGCCGCTATAACGCGCCTTCTACGAGTGAGGTAGCAGTTATTATAAGTGATCAGCAGTTTGATAGGCGAGACATCGTGATACGTAGTCGGGATAATAATTTGCAAAGGATATCCGAAATTCATAGATCGTATGACGCCTTGCAATATCCTTTAATATTGTGTAGAGGGGAGGATGGGTACTCTATAAATATTCCCCAAGTAAATCCCAATGATGGATCCCGATTACAAAAAACAGTCTCATGTATGAATTATTATGCACATCTTATTATGACTAGACAAAATTCATTTAACACAATTCTCAGATTTGGTATGTTAACAAACCAATATTTAGTAGATATGTATGCTAAAATAGAATCAGAACGTTTATCGTACATTCGCAATAATCAAACTAAATTACGAGTTGAGAACTACGTCCATTTACAAGACGCACTACGAGGCAATGAACATAGTTCTGACATCGGACAGGTAATGATATTACCTTCATCATTTACCGGCGGGCCAAGGTATTTGCATGAAAAAACCCAAGATGCCATGACGTATGTAAGAACTTACGGAAAACCAGATTTATTTATTACATTTACATGTAATCCTAACTGGTTAGAGATTAAAGAAAATATACATACAAATGCAACACCTCAAGATAGGTATGATATTATAAACAGGGTCTTCAATTTGAAAATTAAAAAATTACTTTTCCTACTTAATAAAGCGCACATATTTGGAACACTTCAGTGCCACATGTATACTGTCGAATGGCAGAAACGTGGATTGCCACACATCCATCTTCTGCTATGGTTAAAAAATAAAATCCGACCGGAATTTAATATAACCTACATACTTTAGCCTCTCACCGCAGAACTTGAGGCCTTCGTCACAATATTCTCGGAGTGCGACCTATTTCCTAACTTTAATTACTTTTGCTCGACCCAAAAATCAGTCAGATCGTAACGGTTTCGTAATATCTTAAAACATTAATTCGCACTTTACTAACTGCCTAAATCGGAGAATTTGTTAACCCTGATTAGTCTTCGAATTATTCTAGCAAGCCCTAGTCTGTAGCCTGGAATTAAATAAATCGGTTTCCCCCATAGATAACAGAAACACAGGAGATGGGCCGCTAAGCGCACTTAGTTTGAGTTCTGATGTAAGCGGCTATAAGCCACACTTACATTGACATATAAATAATAACACAAATTACACCAACATTGATAAATCTCTGACACTCACACATTTAAGGCGGTACTCTCATTGGCGCGCACACATTGCTATCTACTGTGTAAGTACGCGCCTCAGTATAGCAAATACATTCAACAATGGATTTCACACGTACGCTAGTGATTGACTGTCGATAAATTGTTATCGAGCACTTGCGTTGTTGACGCACATAAACGCGAACAATTTAGGCTTTAGTAGCTGGTCACAATACAATTTTAAACATGTTTTTACTTAGCAAATTCATCTTAAAATAAAGGTCAATGGCCTACTTTTTCTACTTCTCGTTGTCCGATTGAGCTTAGATTTTGAGTTGCATCACAGTCACAAAAGTATGGTCTGGTCACAAATAAAAGGTTATTTGCAGTTCTTGAAGGGATAAAGAATAAAGTAAATTCGTAGCGGAGTCTTTAATAAATTAGTACGGTATGTAAATGTTCGATGGAAATAAAAAAGCTCCTATAATAATATGCTTATTGGTAGTCATTTATTATCTACATTTTTATCACCATTATTAAACGGGCAATCAATGTTGGGGTACCCCATTACGTCTCCTAAAATTATGTAATAATAGTATTTCCTAATTTTAAATGACATAAAGTCATAAATATGTCCTAAGTATCACTACATAGTATAAAACAACCTCGCTTCCCGTTATCTGTCTGTCCCTATGTATGCTTAGATCTTTAAAACTACGCAACAGATGGCATTATAATTTAAAAAATATTTATGCTAATAAGAAACACAAAAATAAAGAAAGTTGACTTTGCGAAAACACATCTACATTAATTTAGGTACTTTGTTACACTAATAATAATAAGTAATTCACCATTGTTTTACATAAACATAATATTTTTTTACCTGGAACTCTCAAATTATCTACTTATAATTAGTTATTACTCGTAGGTACTATTCGCGGCAACGTGACGTATCGACAACAAGAAATGACAGGTACAACTCTATGTCAAAGCGCTTAGCAGCGGCCGTGCGCGGGAGCGGCCGATTCAATATGCGCAATTATCATCACTCGGTCAAACTGATTTCAACACCAGGCACGCTACACTTAGCGAGCAATGTATTAGGTTCAATCGTTAGGTTACATATGTCACTCAGTGAAAATTATTTTAACGGTGAAATAAAATGAAATTTGGGTATAAATGCTAGAAAACAAAATTGTTATTGTACTTACCTATGATGACTTTTAGAAAAAAAAATTAACCGACTTCAAAGTTTAACTAAAAAGCAATAAATAACGTAACTTATTTATCTACTTAATACATATTGAATATCTCAAATTATTTAAATATTTACAACTTAATACCTAAGGGGTTACTTTAACAAAGTCATCTTTAACTATTTAAATATTTATAATTATCACTTATTTTTTGGAGTCGGTGCCAGCCTAGGTAACGTAGTCTGTTGTGTTCGAAGATGGACGCGCGCGGCTGGCAACGACACACACACGGCAAAAGCTGCTTACAATACGGTGTAGTAGGCAGCGGTAATGCAATTTCCTATTCTTGGTTTTACTATTTAGTGTGGGTCAGTTTTCTTAATTACATTTATTTGTTTGGCTGGCACCGACTCCAAAATATAAGTTATAATTATAAATATTTAAATAGTTAAAGATGACTTTGTTAAAGTATTAGGTATTAAGTTGTAAATATTTAAATAATTTGAGATATTCAATATGTATTAAGTAGATAAATAAGTAATATTGCTTTTTAGTTAAACTTTGAAGTCGGTTAATTTTTTTTTCTAAAAGTCAGTTTATTTTTCGATTTTTAGTTGTGTTAATGCGTTGTGGACTTAAATAGATGCTAGTTTATACAGGGTGATTTTTGGTAGTCAACGTTCCCGAAAACTACGTAATCTCCTCATCATCACTATCATTTTTCTCCTTGGAAGCATACCTGGGAAGAGTCTGGTTTCCAAAATATTAGGGTCCAAAGTTGAGTAAATAGACTGCGTTTTTCTGCACGAATGCACATAGACGCGCGTAGCAAGATTTTTCACGAGAAATAATTAATATCTGTCTATGAAAAACCTAGCATAAACACTTAGACACTATAAATTTCGCCGGATCAAGTAATTAAATAAAAAAAAAATCCAGCATTTTTTTTGGTATAAACTTACTTTATTTGATGTATAGAGTACGTACCCTTCGTTAATGGTGACCACAAAAAAACATCCTGTATAATTTCCATCGACCAATTGCAGTACTGTCCCCTAACTCCTAACCGTTAAGGAGTTCTGTAGCTTGACCATCAGCACAGCAGCATCAGATGTTGATTCAAGTATACCTCACAAGCAACAAGTTAGCCCTACATACCACTATATAGTTTCCATCGACCAATTTTAGTACTGTCTCCCAACTCCTAACCGTTAAGGAGTTCTGTAGCTTCATCATCAGCACAGCACTATCAGATGTTGATTCAAGTAACACGTCAGCCCTACACACTACTAAATAGTTTTCATCGACCAATTGCTGTACTGTCTCCCAACTCCTAACCGTTAAGGAGTTCTGTAGCTTCATCATCAGCACAGCAGCATTAGATGTTGACACCCTGAAGCATATACCTGAGTAAAACATGATTACGTAACAAAAGCACCATACGAGCATACAATTTTCGGTGGTTGCCCTAGATTTCTCCTGGATCCCATCATCAGATCCTGACCTGGTGAAAATGGGACCACCTCAGAAGTAAACTCTATCCAACCAAAAAAAAATTTTTGAAATCCGTTTATAATTGACGGAAATATCGGTGAACATACATAAAAAAAAAAAAATATTATACATACAGACGAATTGAGAACCTCCTCCTTTTTTTGAAGTCGGTTAAAAAGTGACCCCTTCAAGTTTATGGTCACTTCGATTCTTGCACACAACCACTGAACAAGCAGGCATTATAAAAAAACACTCCCGTGTGACGCGTTAGGCAATCAAGTCCCGACTGATTGCGTTTTCGCGATGTTTGCCTATTTTGTTCATAGTTCAATTACACCGCCCACGCCCCCACGGCCACTCTATAGATCTCTGTGGTTTCCCCTGCCTGAGCCGCTGGGTGTAGATAATTGGCGCTCGTTACTGCGGACGTTTGCGAAGATGCCTACTAGTATGTGCTCACCCTAATGTGTTGACTTTGACTAAGGTCTCTTGTCAGCCCTGAGGTTTAATTGGGATTATAGATATATACACACAGTTGTTTTCCAAAAAAGGAGTAGCCAGAACTGCAGGATTACGAAGGAGATTCTATAGTCACGTTTAGCATTGGTAGTGGACGATAGATGTTTATTATCAGTAACAAGGTGCTAGCTCATGCTAGCTAGCCTGAGAGAATGCCCCCGTGTTCCTAAAGTCGACTCTTATGACATGCACGGCAGGAAATGCAGCTGATGTATTCTAGTGAAGCCCCGCATCAGCACTAACTTTGGATTATTGACAAAAACATAATTGTGCCAGTTATGTATGTTATATTAGTTTTTTTTTTTATCAGACTGATGTTGTTTCCTGTATGTAATGTACACAGTAGGACTGCTTGAAGAGGGGATGATTATTATGATTTAACTAGGCTAAGTTAGCCTAAGTACCTATACCTTAACATACTCTAGTCTAATGAAAGCCTAGCTCTAATTAAGTTTTGATCGTTAGTTAGCCACACACTTAACTTCGCTGTGTAAGAACTCGCATTCATCATTCACCCAGCAATGAATCATCAATTGACCTAAATTTAAAACGATTATCATTGTCAGCCGGTAAGTCCCCAGATCTATTTCTAAACTAGCTGTTGCCCACAACTCCGTCCGCGTGGACTGCAGAAAAAACAAAATGTCGTAATTATCCGACATAAAAATATTTTCGTGGGATAAATAGTAGCCTATCTGTTAATCCAGGATGTTAGCTAACTCCATACCAAATTTTATTAAAATCGCTTCGGCCGTTTAGACGTGAAGAAGGTAACAAACATACACACTCACAAACTTTCGAGTTTAAATTATGTGATGAACGCGCAGACCTTGATTCACCGGAATCGCTCTGACTGCGGTCACCAATCCGAGGGAGGCACAAAAACCCGGGACTGTGCTAGCTACATTGATAGATAAGCAGTTTGGCACAGACTACAGTTTTACCTAAAACATTAGAATTGACCTACTACTGGGAAATAAGGCCAAGTTGTGATGTATTTACCTTAAAATTGGAGATAAGGTGTTTCGAGATTTACCTCTGAAAATACTTTCATTTATTTATTCACGTACCTTTAAATATACGAGTATTACAGTGTACTTATATACTATCAAGATTATACATGAGATAGGGGCAGGAAGATGATGAGTTTCTAACTCGACGCAATATGGTTTCCTTCGAAGCTCATATTGTCAAGGATTTGGAGTTTGTTTTACGGACTGCTGCCTGCCTGACAATATTAGAAACTAGGTTTTAAAAATAAAAATTAGATGCAATATTACAATTTTCAAAATCAGCAAGAGTAAAATAAAATGCTATACTCGTAACTGTTTTGTTCGCTTTCCTGATTTTACCTTCCTACCACAAATAACAGGCGGATGTGAGTGCGATATACAAGGTGTAACAGAAAGGGTATGTTAAGCGAAAAGTTATGTAAATAGACCATTATAGAGAACCTATTTCCAAAATTTGAGACTCGAAATCACATGTTTATTTTTTATTATTTTATATTTTTTAAAATTGTGTGGACATTTTTAAGTTGTTTAGGAATTCTCCATACTATCTGGAAAATAAACATGTGATTTCGAGTCAGAAATTTTGTAGATAGGTTCCTTTTAGTGGGCTATTTAGATAGCTTCTCGCTTAACATAGCCCTTTTGTTCACCATGTATAGGTATATAGGTATATAAGAACGATCATGAAAACAGTAATTTCCCTATACACATGCATTAGATATGCAAGACAAATAATACATATATTAATTCAACATTTTTTTTTACAGAGACTTCATTATTGGATGACTAATTACAAGCGTTATTTTGCCGCTATGTACTAGCGGCTTGTGTATTGGGGAGTTATTGAACTCTACAGGGTTATTAATTAAATTTGAGGTTTAAGAGTTAAAAAATATTATTAATCTGTATAAAAACTAGGCCTAAATATAAACTGTGCAAACATTAAGTCAGGTGCAGATTTGCTGACCTGTGTAATTCAAATTTCACACGGTCAAAATGGGGTGTGCTTTATTAGTTAATAGGTAACTGGGCTTTGTAAAACTAACGAAGAACAGTCTATAAATTCAACATATTCTAGCAATGTTATATTTATACTCGTATGTGAAAGTTTATGATAATTACATGCAATTATCACTCTTTCAGGCACAATAAACTACCGAATGCTTTTGATAACCCTAATCTGCCTATAGAAGACTATATGATACGTGTACCTATACTTGGCCTGTATTATACTGTACCTACTAAAGGACACGAACTAAGTATAAATTTCAGCTAGTTTAATAGAAATTGAAACTAAAGTAGGTTAAAGTAATAAATTCATAATTAAAATCGATTTTAACGCAAGAACTTCCTTAACCTTTCATCAAAACTAAAAGCATTGTCGAGAAAACAAAACTAACAATAATTCAAATTGAAGTTGAATTTAACTGGCGAAGTGTTTCCAGGCTTCATAAGCTACTATGGCTGGCAGAGCACCAAACTAGACTTAATTTATTTAATTAGTCAGGGCATTACCCTTTAGATAATCCGCTTGATATGGAACTCTATAGGGAACTCCCAAAGTTCGTGTCGACTATTTTAACTGTTACGGAATAAGCACAAAACTTGAAAATGCTACAACTTAATCTATTTAGAGATAGAGTACGCAAGGGTATTGTTCTTGATTATATTAAGAAAATTACACTAACTTTGACAGGGTTGATGAATAACAATCTAAAATATAACTATATTTCCTTGCCATATGGCGGCTGCATGGAGGCAAAAAGACAGCCGTTTTTACGGTGTCGAAATGTACAAATTTCCTTCTTGGTCGCTGTATGACAACCTAGGAAAACTTAGCTTAAGCAAAGCAATGCACATGTTCACGTATAAAAATATTTCTAGAATCCAAGTAAACATGCTGGGTAAAATAAATCGTCAGGAAACGTCTTTTTCCTATACCTATTGAGGACGACATGTTTAGATATTGATTAAACCGCTACATGTAGATAAGGTAGGCTAGATTGAAATACATTTAATTTCCGGCTGCAAGAAAAGATTCAGTAGCATTTTCTCGTCGAATTGTCGACGCTGCCATACCTAAAGGTAGGTACTTCAGAAACTTCCGCTTATGAGCACTGTATGTACAAATAAATTGACGTAAATTACTTACTCGGAAGTCAGTAGGCTGAGCAAGAACTTCTTGACAATCCTTTGAATTTTGGTTTCATAGTTTGGCGGCACCATTATAAAGTGGTTGTGATAAAACTTTTCACATGTCGGTACCGTAAGGACGAGAAGATTATGAATTCATATAGGAATCCGCATAGCTTAAAGCTATCATCACGAAAGCCATCTATGAGATTTGTCAGTCTGACCAAAAGTGTGACGATGAACTTAAGAACCGTCGAAAATTTAGTCCTAGTTAATAGTACAGTTTGTAAATATTATGAACTGCAGTCAAAGAGAAAATCCCTGGAGGAAGTAGGCAATGCTGACCTAACCTACTAACGTAACTACAAAGACTGCGATCACAGGTCATTACCTGATTTGGCACGTAGCAGGGGAGTCTACCCTATACAAGTGGCGCCACTTGAAAATTAACTTGAAAAATTCAATTGCCGCGATCAAATAACATTCTTCAAAGTTCTGTAGCGAGCATTTTGTATTTTGATTACACTTTTTTATAATTATATTATATAGGTACAGATTTCTTACAGTATTATTTGCAAGTGGCTCTTGGAGTTTAGAGGGCCCTTGTGAATGAAAGAATTAACGGCGTCTCATTAGCTTATTCTCATAAACCATTTGATAAAATAACGTTATAAAAATTATATTATAAGCTCCAAAATAATTTTGTTGGAGTAGTGGCAACACTGCCTCAGTTTAAAAAGCCGACAAGTGCGAGTTGAACTCGCGTGAAGAGGGTTCCGTACGATGTTACCTATCATGTTTTCCACCTGCAAATGTAAGTTGGTACGCACAATATTGAGTGATTTACCATGTTATTTTAATATCATGGACTTCTTATAGGTTTTCCTATAATCTATAAGGAGAAAACTAATTTCTGTATTTTTTTCAAAATTTTAGGTTCAGTAGTTTCGGAGATAAGGGGGGGGGAATGGTCAATTTTCGTCTATTTTCTTGAATAACTTGGAAACTATTTATTTTAAAATTACAAAAAAATACATTTAAGATCTTCTCAACAAGACCTTTCATTTGATATGCCACACGATGCAGTTTTCAGAATTTTTTTTTTTAATTTTCCCCTTCCCCAAAAATGACCCCCATATACAGATTTCATCTGCTCACGTCACACCTCTGTGTTTGGGTCACAGGAATTGATATGTGTACCAAATTTCAACTTAATCGGTCTAATAGATTCGGAGATAATTGACTGTAAGCGACGGACGGACAGACACACGAGTGATCCTATAAGGGTTCCGTTTTTGTATTCAGACGTACGGAACCCTAAAAAGAAGAATTATGCCTTCTTGAGATTGTCAAATATAGTCTATGGTCTTGTTATGGAGTATATTCTAAAAAATTAGTAAAAGAGTTTTAATTAAACATGGCGCAGCCGTAATCAAGTTAAAAATAAGTTTGATGAGTATAAAAATCCCAATAAGTGTGGATTACAAAGTTTCAAGTTTAATCGAAAAAATTACCACACACGAAGCCGGCGAGAAGTGTTACACAAAATGGCTTCCGCATACCCTGTGAAATTACCACCGAATTTGGATTTGCAAAGTAAAAATACCGCAGCAGAATGGAAATTCTGGAAAACAATCTTCTCGGATTATCTAATTTCGTCCGGCAATGATGAGGCGGCGGACAAAGTAAAAATTGCAATTTTACGGAATGTCATGGGACCCGACGCGGTCAGAGTATTGCAAACGATTCCTAAGGTGAACGAAACTGGCGTCACATACAAAGTAATTCTACAGGCTATTGATGAGTATACACAACCGAGAACAAACGAAGTTTTTGATAGGTATTTGTTCAACAAAAAGATTCAGGAAGAGGGCGAATCCTTTGAACATTATCTGACCACGTGTCGACAACTTATTAGCACGTGTAATTATGAGAATAGTGGTAATATACAAGAACAACTACTACGTGACAAAATTGTTCATGGTATAAGAGACAAGGTTACACAAGAAGCACTATTAAGAATTGAGAAACTATCCCTAGAAAAGGCAGCGAGCATCTGTAGGGCCAGTGAGCAAAGTAGGCAGCAGGTGGCTCAAATTAATACAGAGGCATGTACACCAGTATGTGAGATTCGGAAACAACAACATAGGCCTACAACTACAAACAACAAAGATCAGAAGGAGTTTAATTGTAGAAGATGTCAACGAAGACATGGGCGCCGCCAGTGCCCTGCATATGGAAAGAAATGTTCGGTGTGTGGAGTTCTTAATCATTTGGCAGTGAGTTGTTATAAGAACAAAAAGAAGAAATATATGAGAAGAGTAGTAGATAGCGATGACCAAACGTTTATCATCGACATGGTAGAAAGCGGAAAAGTTCAAAATGAGTTTACTGAACATATTAATATTGAAGGCGAGTTCTGTTGTGTAAGCTAGATACAGGTGCTGACATCAGTATTCTTCCTAAGTTCTGCTATACTAAGAGCAGATAACATGCCTTTTGCTTATGAGTGTAAAGTTTACTATAAAAAGAAAGATATAAATTTAAAGACAAGCACACCTCATTACCATCAAAGTAATGGGATAGCAGAAAGGGCGGTGGGGATTAATAGAAAAATTCTACAAAAATCTCAATACAGTAGCTGTGATTACAGAGACACTTTATTTCATTATAATAATAGTCCCTTGTCCGGAATGAATATGTCTCCAGCTCAAATACTTCATAGTCGGGTACTAAGATCAGAAATACCTGCTACCTCCACCGTGCTTCAACCAAGAGTACTCACTAATGTATATAAACTCTTGTGCTTAAGACAGTCCTTAATGAAGGACAACTATGATAGTAGAGTGCGTAAAAAAGAAACTTCTTTTGTAAAGGGAGAGAAGATTATAGTAAAAACGGATATTGATAAAATTTGTCACAAAGGTAGAATAGTAAATAAGGCTAGAGAACCTAGATCCTATATAATTCGCACAGATAACAATAGTCAAACCTTTCGCAGAACCACCGCTTAACTTAAAAGATCCATGACTGATAGTGCTGAGTATGACTCATCAGCTGATTTGCTATTGTTGTCTGACTGGCATAATTCCACCTCCTTCTCAGGAGACCAAGAAAAGTCTCAGTCATCTTATATGCAGCTGAGAAGTGGTAGGCTTATAGTTAAGTCCTAGTTATAGGAATATGTAATAGATTAGATTTTTACTATAGAACATCGTTCTAAAGGGGAGGTGTTGGAGTAGTGGCAACACTGCGTTTGCCTCAGTTTAAAAAAGAAGAATTATGCCTTCTTGAGATTGTCATATATAGTCTGTGGTCTTGTTATGGAATATATTCTAAAAAATTAGTAAAATAGTTTTAATTAAACAAATTTAAATACAAAATGTGGATATTTATTACTGGAAACATTAAATCTGTTAATTTAAAACAATATTTATGAATGATACGAATATATATGAAAGTTATAGCCAAAATATTGTCGTTTATTTAATTTTAAAACAACTAAAATTATTTACAAGTCATTATAACTTTTTTGCTTGGTTGAAATAGAGTTGGACAAATGTTTCATTCACTAAAGCGTTCCTTTACCTTTTGGGTTTCAGTATTGGTGAATTCATTTCAATAGAACATTAAATTGAATGAGTTACCTTGTTTTAATTCCCTCAGCGTCTTTCGATGTCCAATGACCGTCTGGCTCGGTAAAAACGTACATCCTATATTTTTACTGAGATATTAAGAAAATTCTCAAGCATGGCAATAATGTGACTCGTTTTCTTATACTCTGGAAGGTAACTACTTTCCTTTATGGAAACGAGTTTACCTCCACAGTGAATCCTGTTTAAAGATATCCATTGTAGCCCTAATTTGTAATAAGATAATATAGCTTACCTATGTAAGTAAACTTGGGCCTGCAGTTTTATGCAAAAAATCTACAGTTTTACCTGCAGTTTCAATAGCTTTTCCAGAGTTTCCTTAACAGTTACTTTGAATCATTGAATGAATGAATGAATGAAAACATTAGCTCTCAATAGAACAGCGACAGCGACTAACCAGTTTAAATAGTAATGGATGGAAATCGAGAAGCGCCGCGCTGTCTCGAGAAATCAATTGGTGATCATGAAGTAGGCATAAAGTGGAGGAGTTTCTTTTTAACATAGTCATTGGTGGGCAAAGGCTTTGCCAATTAGGGCCTACATCTGCCTTGTTGCCTCTATAGTGGCCCACTCTGGCTGGTACTTAAGAAGCGACTAAAGGAATTTATCGTAGGTTGGAGTTGGAGCAATGTTTGCTGTATTGTAAAGTAAATCTACTTATTATCTTACTAATATTATAAATGAGCGTTTGAGAAAATGTAGAGATTTTAGGATGTCTGTATGTAGCTAATACGGACAGTATTTTGCGCGGACGAAGTCACGGGCGTCTAACTCTGAAACGAATTTAAACAAGTTCATAGTCACAGCTCCTCTTAATTTCTTCTATGTGTTATAGACTAGGAGATACTCGTAGCTGCGCTTTTTAACCGTTATGAGTAAAACTTATTCAGTATTTCGTAGGAATACTACAGTTTCTCTTATAAATGGAATGGTGCCGTTGCGGTCCGCCAAGTAAAAATATTCATTAGGTACCTTTATTTTTGTTTTACGTTTGCTTATTTTATACAGGGTGTAAAAAGACAACAATGTTTTTTTAATACCTCGTATTATTTGTAAGGTTACGATTATTTTCTTCTATGGAACCAACCCTGGGAAACGACAAAAACATTATGAAAAAATACTGTCATTTTATTGCAAGCAATCTATTCGTTTAATGCTCAAAGTACAAATGTACCTACAAAACATTATAATATTTTGACATGGTATCCTCGAAAAAAATGTTTGGTAACCGATTTCAGATGGATTTATGTAAAAAAAAAACGATTATATTAATGTAACTTTGGACCTCAATATCTTGGAAATCCGTTGTTTCCCAGGGGTGCTTCTATAGAAAAAAGCCGACAAGTGCGAGTTGAACTCGCGTGAAGAGGGTTCCGTACGATGTTACATGCTCATTGTGGGCTTATTTTTTTCATTAAATATTCATTTACAAACCGATTCAACAAAACTTAACATTGGAGTTAAAAAATATGTTCTCCCACACATTCCACCTGCAAATGTAAGTTGGTACGCACAATATTGAGTGATTTACCATGTTATTTTAATATCATGGACTTCTTATAGGTTTTCCTATAATCTATAAGGAGAAAACTAATTTCTGTATTTTTTTCAAAATTTTAGGTTCAGTAGTTTCGGAGATAAGGGGGGGGGGAATGGTCAATTTTCGTCTATTTTCTTGAATAACTTGGAAACTATTTATTTTAAAATTACAAAAAAATACATTTAAGATCTTCTCAACAAGACCTTTCATTTGATATGCCACACGATGCAGTTTTCAGATTTTTTTTTTAAATTTTCCCCTTCCCCCCCAAAAATGACCCCCCATATACAGATTTCATCTGCTCACGTCACACCTCTGTGTTTGGGTCACAGGAATTGATATGTGTACCAAATTTCAACTTAATCGGTCTAATAACGACGGACGACCGATTGGTGTAGTTGGTAGTGACCCTGCCTGCGACGCCATAGGTCCTGGGTTCGAATCCTGGTAGGTGCAAACATTGATATGATGAATATCGATGTTTGTTTCCGAGTCATGGATGTTTCTATACTTATGTATGTATTTATATACCGTTGCTTAGTACCCACGACACAAGACCTTAGGGATCTTAGTGTGGGACTAGGAAAAAAAAATTGATTCGGAGATAATTGACTGTAAGCGACGGACGGACAGACAAATGAGTGATCCTATAAGGGTTCCGTTTTTGTATTCAGACGTATGGAACCCTAAAAATGATCGTAATGTTACAAAGAATACAAGTTATTAAAAGAACAAAGTTGTCTTTTTACACCCAGTATAATTCATATTCATAACACACTAACCTAGTCCCAAAAAAGATTTCATAATCGTGGGATCTATAGCGTGGTAAGCAGAGCCACTACCAAATGCGCCAATTGGTTGTCTATTTAATGCTGGATTAGCCGTTATGCTATAGTTTCCAAAAGTGCAGTTACCTCTTGGTCTACCAGTTGAGACGCATATTAAAGCGAATGAAGTGCACTCTCACGTACACGGTCTGCAGCTCGAGGCATTCGCACCATCTAATCAAACTGATCTATAATGAATATCATGGTACGATCGGGTTGAAACCGGTTTTTGTAGTCGGAGTGTTCCTTTACGACCAATTTCAATAATTTAAGTTATCCCAAAAGTTTATTTTTAATTTTTTTTAGACAGATATAAAATTTGCTATTTGTGAATTTTAACAAAATAAAACAAAAATGCCAATTAGGATTTTGTAAGTTCAATGCGCCTCACAAAATAAAGTAGAAACTAACAAGTACGAGTACTGTGTTTGCTGTAGCACAGTCTTACCGTGGTGCGTAGCATGTGCTACGGACTTACGTATTTCCCTTCCGAAAAATAAAGCAAATGAAGCGAATTGTAAAAATAATGATGAATTTGTGTTGCCTAAAGTGACCTTAGTTACCGATTTCATATATTTTAATGACAATAATGCGAGATGAATTTCGTGTGTAATTTAATACTTATTTGTATGCGGTCCAGTTGCTACCTAAGCCGCGTTTTAGGGCACGGCAACATCTAATAACAGTATAACATCTGTTACTAACATATAATCCACAAATAAATACATTTCATGTAATTTGATTTGAAAACTAATTACAAATTGTATCACCCGATACATCACTAAAACCCATATCAAAGAATCGTGAAAATGATTTATTTAATTTTCATTCTATCACCAGTTTGCAAACCAATTGAACTTCGAAAAATCGAGAACGGCGCTGTCTTGAGGAATCACTCGGTGAAAAATTAGGGCGTGCGCATACTAAAGTGAATGAAGTGCACTTCTATGTACGGAGTGTAGCCGGGAGATTGCAGCCGTCGGTAATCGATCCTGAATGTTTCAATCGAATGAATTTACCTTTCGAATTAATCGGAATCGGATTTTGTGACGTATTTTTACTGCTGCCGATGTGGGTTTCTGGTTACTTGCGATTACTTTAATGTGGTCCTATATAATTGACTTTACCCATTGATTACTATATAAGTACATGTTATTTAATTCTATAAGCGGTGATAGCACACTTATTTTGTACATTACAGTCAGGCGACGTAGGTTCGATCATACAACTGAATTTATTTACATACAACTGTGTTTTCGAAATGAAGTGGCCAGAACTGCATGATCACATAAGAAATCCCACACATTTAGCATCTATTTCTTCTTCAGCCTATTGCAGTCCACTGCTGGACGTAGGCCTCCCCCAGGGCACGCCACAAGGCTACTACCACGGGGGGTTTTGCCCAAAGTCACCACGCTGGGCAGGCGGGTTGGTGACCGCAGTGTGATTTTCGGACTATGTTGACAGCACGGGAGGCGCTGCTGCCCACCTCTCGGAAACCCTTAATCGCCTCGTACGATACCCACGGGCAGGCATGGGGTGGTACAAACTCTACTCTGCCGGCACCACGCGGCTAACATTTAGCATAGCATGAATTTATTTTATGCACGAAATTTAAAACCCCGAAATGTAAAGTTGGTCCAGAGCGCCTAACTTCTCTCACGTAGTGTTACCGTTCCATCCGACTGCGAAAGTCAGGAAATAGAGAGCGCTCCTGTGTTTGCGTACAAACTTGTGCACTATAGTATATCCAGTGTAGCTTACCAATGTCCGTGAAGATTGGAAAATTTGGCAATTAGAAAATTTCATCAAAATCGGTCCAGCCGTTTGGAAGGAGTTCAATTACAAACACACGAACAAAAGATTTATATATATATATATGAATATGTATTAACTTCTAAATAAAAGATAAGAAAACCAAGGCCGACATAGTAATACCATTCGAAAACAAACTTTACTAGCAATTCACTGATCAAACCAATTTCTCCACTTTAAACAGGATTCCTATACACCCCAGATTCAATTACTCTACTAAAGTAAATTAGTAGGCAATGGCCTATACAAATCGTTGTGTCTGAGCCGAGGAATAGAATCCTCGGACCATTAATCAGGCCAAGGGCTGACCTCGTCGTAGCTAATTGACACCTGGCTGATAGGCAATAACGACTTAGCAGAGGTCCTGTGTTAGGGATTGCGATACATTACGTAAATTATCGATTTTTAAATCGATTAGAATAGTAAAATGAAGAATCGATCATCGATAACATAGAGGTCTAAACAATCGATTAAAAAAGTTTTTTTTTCCAAGTGTACGTTTATGTATACCTATGATATTTATATTTTTAATATATTCAATTGATGAAAATCAAGAAGCGTACCATAATAAATAATCTTTTTCTGGGAATTCCCTAATAACATTTTTCTTATTAAACATTTAGTATATTAATAACATAACATAACATACTGTATGAATAACAATTATTTAATATTGGTCTATTAAGACATACAAATATACGAGTAGAATGGCGCTTTTCAAGTGTGAAATATCGATTTACTAGATCGATTAATTGATCTCCGATGGCCATATTATCTCTATCCTGTATGTGTACCCTTATATCCGATTGTGACGATTATTACTGTTATAGGTATCTACATATCTGTATAATGAAAATGGCTGTCTTCCATTAAATGGATTATACAAGATGTTATTCTTTTTTTATTATTTCCTTATTACTCAAATACGCAAAAATACCTACCGAACAACTTTTGATTAAACTCGGCAGTAGTTAAATACTTTTAGCATTATAATCTCTCGGATGATGTTGTGGGCATCACCTGGTCACCAAATTATAAAGCAACGAAATTATCAATCAGTATGGTCTCAAATCACCATAAAAGTATTGCACTTGACACGAATTTACTTCAACCGCAGCTTTCAGTTTTACCATCATATGACCTGAAAAGCCGAATTAGCATTCCGATCATTGCGTCAGATAAGCAAGTTTTACCAACATTGCCGAAAATTGTGTCGAAAATGACGTGGATTGATTGTGATTTATGACTCCGCATCGTTCCCGAGTAATTAGCTCCCTACCTGGAGTTAAAACAATATTTTCCCAACGTTTTGCTCCCGACCTGCTTTTTTTCGCACTCACTGTATTAGAAAATATGGGTGAAAGGGTGATTACCTAATCACTTTTATAATAATTATAACGTAAAAATTTAAATATTCTAGAACTTTACCTAGTGAACAACATATAGGTAAATCTGAAGAGTTCAACCTACCTCACGTGCAGATAATATACTCGACACAATGCGAATTCTGTGTAAAAAGTGAACTCTATCTGTTGGGAATAGCCCTGCAGTTTAAATAACTCGCTGTTTGCTCAGCTCTCGAGTACAGATCCGACTGGCTTCTGACGTAGATTACGTATCGGTTGCAGAGGGGTTAGTGTAAACGGAACTTTATTTTTGTGTTTCATTCGTTTGGTTTAAAACTCAATCTCTTCATTCAATCATTCGTCCATATTGGCATTACCTATTTCGATTACAAATGGCTGAGCTAATTAGATGTATAATTACTGTATTATATGCTTGTTAGTGTCTAGCTTCAATTGTTGTTGTAAGGTAACCTAAATTTTCATCTTTTAGTTCTACTAAAAGTTACCTTCTCGTTTTTTTATTTGTTTTGAATAACATCTTAACTTTTTACTCTATGACTAAAGCGATTTCTTTTACGGCAGAACGCTTCAGAGCTGCGAATATGAAATTGGCTCATCCTTGCATCAGACACGACTCTTTATTTAGAGTAACTTATAAACTTTCCAACTTTGTACGGCACAATGCTGAATAAAACGTGTAGTTTATGAGAAAATTGTGCACCATTTGTTTGCAATATTTTGATAAACAATGTATGTTGTCCAATCTAGCTTAAAGAGTTTTTAAGAATTGTTGTAAATAGAACAGGATTCTGTGTTCGATACACTCGTAATAGAATTTCAGATACGATTTTTATAAACTGTTATCCGCAACTTTGGTCGTTTACGGGATAGAGTTATTTTGTTATTTTCGCAGGACTTATTCAACATGACGGGAATAACTTAATTATCTTCCCGATATGTTAGTTATACTTATTATAATCTAAAAAAAATTAAAAAGTAGTATAATAGTCTCCTGATTTTCACAATGCTCGGCGCACCTTCATTGTAAACCCAGTCAGCATACTTAAGACTGCATTATCTTACGAAACTGCTCCTTCAGAATTTTGAACAAATATAAAATTGTTCTAGATGTTATGCGGCAAACCTTATGGTATTAGGTACTGAATAAAAATTGTACTACCTGTTATGTGGTATACAGGGTATTTGTGACAGCCAGGCAAATACTTAGATACCGAACAAGTACCATTGTTTTGAGTTATACGACAGTGTTATTACTCGCAGGAAATTAATTTTTGATTTGATTATACGCAATGTTTGCTTTCCACGCCAATTATATCGGGCGATCCTGTCTCTAGTTAAATAGGCTTATTGGTTATTTTGTGATACATTGCTGTTTTTTGGATCACTTGTGACTCTCCTTTAGGGTTGATCAGTTAATTGAACTTTTTTGAAAGTAACTTTTTTTAAAGTCAACCAAACTTTAAAATTTTATTTTTAAGTCATTATTTAAGACCTGCTTAAACGAACCAAACTATTTTTTTCCTGAAAAAATGAAAAAAAAGTCGGAAAATTTTAGAATTTTCCTGCGAAAATTTTCACTGCTTTTCATCTCAGAATCATGGTCCGAAGTCACCATATCAATACCATATTTGCCTGGCTGTCACAAACTCCCTGTATACAGCACATCAACTTATTGCAGTCCACTAGTGGACGTAGGACTATCCTCACCCCACAAGAATATTGTCTTAGGAGGGGTTTTGCCTATAGTTACCACGCTGGCTGAATCAATGGTGTCATATCAAAATTACACGAGTAGTGGCTGGCAACAGGGGTACATAAAAATCATAGCACATACATTTCCTTTTGGCGTTGCCATAATCGAAAAGATTCCGAAGAGAAATCTTGTGTTTGTTATTAAGAATTCTCCAATTTAACAAGCAGGCTACCTATTACCGACTCATTCTACTTATGCAGATAGATGGATTTTCATTAGCAACTTCTGGAATGTTTGTTTGTCGAGCCTTCGAATTTAACTTTTACAATTTGACGCACATTTTTGGAGCTCGCGGCGTTATTCTTGTGAAGTCGACTTTGAAGCGTTTTCTATATGACTGAAAATTGCTCAAAGAATTAATTTTTTCTGTAAAGTGGATAATTTTAAGAGTTACTTATTAGACGTTGTGCTTGTCAACGTACAGTGGATTGGTTTGCCGACGTACACTGACTTAAAAGTGACAGCGAGTTGAAACAGTTACCAACTCAATATTAACATCGAATATTTGAATTATACCTATATTTAAGCTACCTATATGCATAGGCCACCCGCGAGGTGGACGGACGATCTGGCCAAGGTCGCGGGCGTCGGTTTGATGCAGGCTGCTTCCGACCGGTCGGAGTGGTGGTTGTTGAGGGAGGCCTATGTCCAACAGTGGACTTCTCAGGGGTGTAAATAATGATGATGTTAGGCATAGGTAATGTCAGAATTTTAAATTGTACCAGTTATTCCAAAATCATACACAATCAATGCATTCTATCACATAGCTAAATTCAAACCTTTCAGGATCATAGTTGAAATAAGGCAGATTTTTGTTAAAAAAGTTTGCTTTAATCCAAACTATAATATAATTATAAATTTATTAATAAAGAAATGGAAAAAATTCCTTACCCGGGTGGGAATCGAACCCACGACCTCTGCATTCCGTGCCAATAATATAATTATTACTTCTTCACGCAACACGATTTATTTACTTAATCTCTCTTCTTGAAATTTCGCATACATACCCCCACATAGTTAGGAGAAGGACATAGGCGGTCTGCATTCTGTAGTCCACGAGGACAAAGTCGCGGGCAACGGCTAATGCTA
The DNA here is from genome assembly GCA_014607495.2 of Carposina sasakii. Lineage (NCBI taxonomy): Eukaryota > Metazoa > Arthropoda > Insecta > Lepidoptera > Carposinidae > Carposina > Carposina sasakii. The sequence continues at coordinate 12,062,482 of CP053154.1, forward strand.
AATATTTTCGTATAAAAAAGTTATATTTATACTACTTATCTTAATTTCCTTAAAAATATTCATCCTTGTGGTCGTGAATTCCCTGGTTAGGATGAACGTTCAAAGATTACCCAATCCGAAGTTGAACGTTATGAATTTGCAAACTTTTTAGGCAAAGGAACTTAATTTCATAGCAAATTATGAAAATTAATTGGTTTATACATTTTCTGTGAATTTATTAACGGATAAATTTTGGGTCGGGAATTCTTCCAAAATGTTACAAAACAAGATAAATCTTTGGAAGTAGGTAATTACTCAAGATGTTACAGAAATGCTGTTAGCGACCAGGGTACTGATTCTTGCGTCCCTCAACATGTTTAAATTTGACTTATTTGTCCATATAAATATCTAAAAATAAAATAGTGGATATTATGCCGAGATACATGACAACCCAAAGCTCTTTTGCTCGAAACTGAACTAGTCTTACGCTTGTTTTCATAGTGATAACTTTTCCCTTGATTGCGCTCAAGTTTATGTCTGGTTATGTCATTAGTTTATGTCCTTCCTTAGATCAAGGGCAATTTATATTATTTTAAAATGAGAAAATGTCAGCGTGAACCAAAAAGTAACTTTAAAACACGATTAGGACGTGTTCAGACCAAACTGACTGCTAGCCGCCGAAAGAGATTTATGCCGTTTATTGTATTTCCATACATACCCACTCTTTCGTTCATATGTAACCGTCAATACGTTATTGCACTATACATAGACACTGATGTTACTATAGATTTATTTTTAAATTCACACTGGGGTTAACCGAGAGCCTACTCACAATCGGCGGCTGACAGTCAGTTAGGTCTGAACACGACCTTATAGATATAAATAGACAAATCGAGTTTAAAATTTACGGAAATGGTTCTCGTAAAAATAGTAAATGGAAAATAATAAATTTGGTCAAGCCTATAAAGAATGGATAAATACAGCGGGTTAGAGCTCTTTTTATTTGGAAACTATGCTGGACGGAAAAATTGTGGTTGAAATTTCCGAGCAAAATATCAAGGGTGACCGAGTTTCAGTGTTCGGAACCTGATACTTTGTGTCTGTTGCCGGGGAACAAAGTAAGTAAGTCTATTATTCGCGGTCATGGAGCTTTTATATAGATAATATTCCAATAGGGTAGCAACACACATGTCGAAAATACGCCAGTAAAGTAACAGGTAGGCTACGGTACTTTTTTCAACTAGGTTAGCAACACATCTGTCGATACGACAATGAAGTAAAAGGTTTAAAGATTCAATACTTTTTTCGTATAAACAAAATTATTAGGTTAACTCTGTTTTGTAACATAAGAAATTAAATTAGAAGCAGTAGAAAATGTATTGAAGAAATCTTTTCATGTCATCTAAACACTTTTGCTCGTAAGTAGGTACTTACATTTACTTGGGTTCGATACAAAATGTATGCTATACGGATCTTCCAACTGTCTACTGATGATCACGATAACAGACAACTACAGACGCGATAAGATCAGATCCCAGCATATAGCATGCAATAATTTACTAGGTCTGTTTCATAACAGGTTTAAAAGGTGCAACAATATCTGTGGCATCTTCAAGATTATAAACTAAGCAAGATTATTTCCATTGGTTCAAAGGGGGTAGAATTCTAAAAAAACAACGTCTTAACTTGCTTCTAAACTTCCTCTTACATACTTCAAGCACACAGTATTCCTGCTAAATACATACATAGATATACAGACGGATGTAATCCCGAAATAGGGTACTCCACGGTTTTTTTTTTCAATATTTCGGAGTTGGTCCCGTAGCGAAAGTTGTTTCTATTTACCTACCTAGTTTCGTGTCAAAAGATAATCACTAATTTTAAATAGACCTTATATTATATCTTTTAAAGGTGAGACCATAGCAATCAATGTGCATACCACACCATATTAAAGTTCTTTTAAAGGGCCTCTACATATTGGCTACGGTCCGATGCACGCCTCTCAAAGGACCGGGGCTCTGTAGTCCTGTGAATTTCGGAAGAGATACAATAGATACAATAATAACGACTCTGACCGCCGGCAGCTTGGACCTAGGTCCCACTGCAGGCGCGGTACTATTTTTTATATTTTTACATGTATATACGAGTATACCTATTTTTATTTGATATATATATTTAAAAATGTAAAAAATAATAAATGACTGCATAATAATAATCCCTAAATATTTACGCTATAGCATCAAATTGTTAGACCTGACCTACCCATAAACTCATATATTACAATGCAAAAAGCTGCAATCTTAAATACCTGTAGGCTTGTTAGAAAATTCCTTCAGGATGACTCTTCTGCCAATAATAATGTGCCGCTAGAAAACTAACATGTACTTGGTCTACGGAAGTTATACCGGAACTACTTAATAGGACCGAGAAAAATAAAAGAAACCAAAGATAATAATAAAATTTGCCAACCAATACATATAAAAACGAAAAATATCATTACATTGCATACACATAAGAAATTGTTACAATGGACATGAATTTACATCGAACAAGTGGAAATTGGGCCATCAGACAGTTTCCAAACCAGGAGATTCTAGATAAAATATAGCTACAACAATATAATAATCCGTTTCCAAATAACGTCACATACACGACTATGTTCCCGAACTGCAAAATCACAAAGGCAATCCCATAGCCACATTCCAAAATTCCTGCTGAAAGCGTAAGAGAAATATGAACTCAGCGTTGAGGAAAACTGTATTGTCTCTCACCCCAGCCAGAGCGAGAGTCTAATTTATAGTCTAGGGTTCCGTTACGAATAATTTGTCAAAGCGTATTAATGTCGACTTTTGCTCCGAAGGTTCTATTTGAATAGGCCCATAATCCTATTATTATAGAAATGGGCATTTAAACGTAGTTGGGATTAGTTTGCGAGGAACCATTTTAGGCGGTACGCGTATTATAATTTTATCATACACTACACTTATTTTATCGGTTATAAAGCTTAATTATGTAATAAAAAGCACACTTAAAAGCGTAATTAGTGACTTTTAAACTCATGGTAGGCTATGTGATTCATGATTACATTTGGACTCAGTTTCATATTAAATACTATAGTACGAAAATTAAACTGCCTAAGAAGCCTAATTGTGCAGATTGTGTAAGATTTAAAAGCGACTTAAAATAATCCGTTTTATAGCCTTTTCATTTGACTATACTTTAATATTAATATTTCAGAGTTGGCTACGGACTCAGATTAAATATTGTGTACTCATCTAAGTAGCTAATCTTATTTTAGGCAAGTAATAACATTATAAATTATTCATTTGGATTAATTAATTCAGAAGGATGGTTTATACTAAAATGGACTTTCGCTCACCTGTTTTAGGGTACATATCTGACTGATAATGCGTCGAGTGTATATTCAGGTACAAGCAAATATTTAAACGCATAATATCGGTTTCAAGAATCATCATTATGTATAGCTATCGGGATGAAAAAATAACGTTTCCAATAATGTAATTTCAAAAAAGAGATGGTAAAATTCGTCATCCGAGTAATTGACCCGGTGGCTCAGTGGTAAGAGCGCTGGCACGGAATGCAGAGGTCGTGGGTTCGATTCCTACCCGGGTGAGGAATTTTTTCCATTTCTTTATTAATAAATTTTTTTATCATCATCATCATTTACAGCCCTGAGAAGTCCACTGTTGGACATAGGCCTCCCCCAACAACCTCCACTCCGACCGGTCGGAAGCAGGTTTCAAGTATATTAAGGTTAAATTATATGATTTTATAATTTTTATATTTGTTTGTTTCGAGACTAAACTAGCTGTTGCCCATGATTCGTCCGCGTGGACTAAATAACGTAGCTTATCAATGCACATCGTACATTCGGTAGAACACAAGCATAATTGTCTAAAATTGCAAAAGTAAATGTGCCGTTGTTCTACCGAAGGTACGACAAACATTTCGTCCTCTCCAGGCTGCCAACAATATGTATGCTGCAGTTGGGATGATGAAGTAGGTATAGATAGTTCACTCGTTTGATGTAAATCGACCTTTACATGATATACGACTATTACCGTTATATACCGTTGCTTAGTACCAACGACACAAGACCTTATGGATCTCTATGTATATTCATATTTTTAATTGTACACATATAAAACACAAAAGAAAATGATATTGACAAAGATAATGTACATAGGCGAGTTTATCTTTAACAGAGATTTCTTCCAGCCAACCAGTTAAAATGTAGGCCTAAGTTAATGTGTTGTGAAATGTGTGAATATTTAATTTATTTATTTTCCATCAGTATGATAAGCACGAACCTTTAACAATCAGTAACGTTTCACAAGCAAATGATAATTATTATTAGGATAACTAATTTTCGAACCGGCAGAAAATTCATGCTTGCTCTACGCATTTGTATGGATCCGTAAGGTCTTTGGTCACTGTGTGTGATGTTATTATTATTTTTTTGCCATCTCTATATCGCCTATATTACTCGTCATCTGAGGTCACCGTAGTGCTCCTCTAACGGCCAATTTCAATAAGTACTAGAGACCACTAAGAAACTCAAATTTGAAAACAATGGAACGTTTATTCTGAAATATGCAAAAAATCTCGCGAGATCGGTTATTGAAATTGGCTATAAGACATCTGATAATATTATTAAAAAGGTACTGTATTTGAAGCTCATTCTGAGAATATACTTGTGTTATCCTTAGACAAATAAACAGTTTAAAGTTACCCAAGTTTAAAGTTACAAGTCATGTTTCATTTCATAACTGTGTAAAAGAGATTATCATCGCCATCTTCAGTAATGAGATGTTTCCATGCCATTAACAAACGTATTAGAGAATTCAATGAATGCTAAAATACGCAACATTAGATTGACAAAATCTATGTAGTTACTTAACAAAACATAGGAATATTTTAGGAATAAATATTGCTTGCTTTTTACTTGAATTACTGAAAGAAATCTCTTTAAGATATTACTCGTCTTTGTACTTAAATTACACCTGATATTGTATTTTATTTTATTTCAAAATATCTACAGGGTGTTTGTGACAGCCCGGCAAATATTGATACCATGATTTCAGACCATGATTCTGAGGCGGAAAACGCTGAAAATTTTCGCAGGAATATCCAGAATTATCCGACATTTTTTCATATTTTCAGGAAAAAAAAAGTTCAGTTCGTTTAATTAGGCCATAGATAATGACTTAAAATTTGAACCAAAAGATGATTTTCAAAAAAGTTGCCCCCTAAAAAAAAGGTTCACATAACTGATCAATGCTAATGGAACGTCACAAGTTGTCCAAAATCCAGAAATGTGCCACATAATAACCAAAAAGCCTATTTAATTAGTCACAGGATCGCCCGATACTATTGGCGCCGAGTGCAAAGATTACTGATAATCAAATCAAAAATACATTTCCTGCGAGTAATAACACTGTCTTATAACTCAACACAATGGTACTTGTTCAGCATTTCAGTATTTGCCTGGCTGTCACCTACACCCTGTATAATGAATGATAAATAAATGCATTTATACTGGGTGTAAAAAGACAACGTTGTTCTTTTAATACCTTGTATTCTTTGTAACATCACGATCATTTTTTTTATGAAAGTACCCCTGGGAAACCACGGTTTTCCAAGATATTGAGGTCCAAAGTTACATTAATATTTTCTTTTTTATACATAAATTCATCTGGAATCGGTTAATAAACATTTTTTTTCAAAGATGCCATGTCATAATGTTAGTTTTGTAAGTACATTTGTAATTTGCGCATCAAACGAATATAGGTACATTGCTTGCAGTAAATTTTTTTTTCATTATTTTTTTGTCATTTCCCAGGGTTGGTTCTGTTCATAAAAAATATAATCAAAAATAAAAAAGCTTCGATTTCCGTTTCCGAGCGCACCGCCGTCTTTCTCTCTTTTCTCTTCAAAACGTAAATGTGTAATAACTCGATTTGGTAATAAAAATTCATTTAAATAAATTTATTTGTTATTTATTAACAGGTTCCATAGGAAAAAAAAGGTCGTGATCTTACAAAGAATTCAAGGTATTAAAAAAAACAACGTTGTCTTTTTACACACTGTATACACAAGGCTGTGTTCCCGACATGGGGTAGCCAGAACTGCAGAATCATAACGGATATCCCAAAGCCACGTTTAGCATAGCTAGGACAGGTGTCATTGATCAGTGACAAGTTGCTAGTTTTTCGCCTGAGAGTACGCCCCTAAGTTTCTTAGTCGACTCTAATGAATGATAGTAAAAAATTGCTGGTTGGGCCACTCCACGAGCGTTTTTTAATTACGCCTCGCACAGTTAGTGGCCCAACACGGCTAGGTCGAGTTAATTACGGAACTTCAGACGGAATCAGAAATGCAATTAGTTCGGTGCGTGTGCTCAAACCTTGTTTTACAGGATAAAAAACCTCTCCCGTCTCCTTTTCTCTTATGGCCTATAAATAGGTGAGACCGCGAGGGAAGCTCACGCTCTACCAGGGTAGTTTGAAATGTACTGATTAAACTGGATGTACGGACACGTTTCAAGAAATTAATTTTCCTCCATTTTTAAATTGAATTTAGGGATGTTATAGCTTTCGTTTTGTCTTGGAAGAGTTTTATGCCATTTCTTGATAGCTTTTCAAGCTATCACTCAGTAGGTACCTAACAGTGAAATTTACAGGTATGTATTTCAAACTAGCTGTTGACTGTGACTTCGTTTGCGTGGTCTATAGAATGTATCCTATGTCCTTCTCTGTAATACCAACTATATGTATGCAAAATTTCATGAAGGTTGGTCGAGTAGATAAAGCTTGAAAAGGTAACAGACAAACAAACTTACATTCGCATTTTTCACTTGGAACTAACCACCAGATCAATGTAACTCTTGTTTTACTATACATTTGATATATTAATTAACCTGAAATTGTTCCTGTAAATACGTCATTTGAGTTTGGTGGCACGAAGTTTTATTAAACCACTAGTGGACGCCCGCGACTCCGTCCGCGTGGACTGCAAAAAAATAAAATCTTGAAATTATCCGGGATAAAAATATTTTTCCGGCATAAATTGTCTATGTATTATTCTGATATGTAAGCTATATTATTGTGAAGTTTTATCAAAATCCATTTAGTAGTCTTCTCGCGTGAAAGAGCAAAAAACATACCTACATACATCCTCAAAAACTTTCGCGTTCATCATATTAGTAGGATAGGATAATCTAAAATGTATTAAACTTCCTTGAAATCTTCAGAGTAATGCGAACATAAAGAGTGCACCTTTGATAAATGATCACAAAATACCAGCAGCGTTTACAGGCTCGCAAATAAGTGGCATAATGGGGAAAGGAAATGTATTAATAAGTATAATTTTTCTTCTCCCTACAAAGGGCGGGCGATTTGTCGTAATACCTCGTAATCCGTCTCAATCGAGATAGGCGAATCGCTCGCTAATGTGACTAATGCGAGCTTTCGGAATGTATTGTAATTAGGTTTTTATTAGTACACGACTCTTTCCACGTGTACTGCAGAAAAAATATAACGGTGAAATTATCCGGGATAGGAATATTTCACCAGGATAAAAAGTACATATACGCCTATATCCTTACTCAGTGTCTCTTTTCTGAGAGGTAAACTCTCCATATGTACCAAAATTCGTAAATAATTATTTGTTAGCGCCTATGCTAACAAAGATAATAAATCTTAGAAGCCTCCGAAGTCTTCTACCTGACATTCGACTTTTGACAGCTGTCTACTTTCAACCGGCATCAGATCAGCCTCTCTGTGTTGCACAAAATTATATAAAATTCAATAAGTACTGTACAGGATTGTGGATCAAATATACGTGTAGACTCTAAACATCTTTTATTATGTCCGCTGAGACATAATTCAACTTATGAAAAGGCACTTTATCATAATAGTTAGTATGGATCAGAATAGCGCTTCAGAATATTGCTAAGTAGATGATTTATGTACATACATACATAAAAATCACGCCTCATTCCCGGAGGGGTAGGCAGAGATCACGGATCTCCATTTGCTACGATCCTGACACACCGTTTGACACAGATGATTCATGTAGTTGATTTAACTCTTATAAGTTACGTCAATTAGATTGGATTCCCAGAATTTTAACCTATTGAACTAAAATAGGACAAATTATTGCGGTATTTAGATCGGTCCTCACACCCACTCGATTAACGTGAGAAATGTAATTAAACAATAAAATTCTTGCCTATATGGTTCCATTTTAATATTGCAGATTAAGTTTATAATTACCTATGTACAATGTATGTATATAGGGCGTGTGTGACAGCCAGGCAAATACTGAAATACTGAACAAGTACCATTGTTTTGAGTTATACAACAGTGTTCTTACTGGCAGGAAATGCATTTTTTATTTGATTATCCACAATGTTTGCTATCCGCGCCAATTGTATTGGGCGATCCTGTGACTAGTTAAATGGGCTTATTGGTTATTATATGATACATTGCTGTTTTTTGGATCACTTGTGACTCTCAAATGGGCTTAATCACTTCATTGAACTTTTTTGAGCTTAACTTTTTTTTTTAAAAGACCCATAAGTTAAAATTTTTGTTTTTAAGTCTTAAGTCATTATTTAAGGCCTACTTAAAGGATCAACATAATTTTTTTTCCAGAAAAAATGAAAAAAATGACGGAAAATTTGGAATTTTCCTGCGAAAATGTCCAGTGGTTTTCGCCTTAGAATCATGGTCTGAAGTCACCATATCAATATTTGCCTGGCTGTCATTCCCACCCTGTATAAGTTTGAGTCTGCCTTATAGTGCCACTATTTTTCAAGATCAAGGGCCGATGTTTCCAATGGTCAGGGGGACAATTCTTGATAAGTCTCGAGTTAGAACGAAGCCGAAACGGAACTGTTGTAGACGCTCAGAACAAAGCAATAATTATTTTACGGTGACGTGATTAGACACATTTCAGCACGAGACAGTTATTTGTTTTTATTCCATCATACTTGCGACCGATGCGTGTCAAAATATACCTTACTAGTCAAGCGGTAAGTATATGTATATTGCTTTGCACCGCGTTCCGTTAACGGTTCGTTAGTTCATAGAGTTGCCCCCCAGATAGCCTATCTGAAGGATAAAGTAGTTATAAAAAATTCCTCACCCGGGTGGGAATCGAACCGACGACGACCTCGGAATGCAGAGGAATTCCCAGGAATTTTTTCGATTTCTTTATTAATAATTTTATAATATATAATATCTTGACTAAGATAAAAACACTTCTCCATAATATAATCCGTTAGGATAAAGTAGTTGCTGTCTTCTATAGAACATGATTAAGTTAAAGACAGCATCAGCTCTAGGTTTTCTGATCATTGCACAGTGTTCCAGAAACCTCGAAAAATGAACATCTATATCTATATGGGATAAATTAATTTTGTGTCAAACTCCATTAATAAAAGTACAATACAATTTTTTTAAATTTTTTGACCCCCCAAAAACTGGCAACTTTAATAAATTTTTTCTCGGAAACTATTAACAATTGATAGGTAGTATGTTCTAGCGAATTGTTTCTCTCGTCGAACTACGTCGATATACGGGATCAGCTAGAGATGTCCATTTTTCGGGATTTCTGGAACACTGCAATGATCAGAAAACCTAGAGCTATTTTATTTACAGAGATGGGAAATATTAGGTAATTTTTGATTATCGTTCGTTTTCCCCAGTACCTTGTCAACCGCAGTGTTTTAACACATATAAACCCGTAATTACATCATTATAATAAATTATATATCTACCTAAGAAGTAATTACCTCCTAAACCTTTAATAAAAGGTGTACGCAAAATGTAGGTCAGAAACAGGCGGGCCAACAGCGCAATAAAATTGATAAAGGATTATGACAAATTGCGACCCACGAAAATCTATAGACCGGACTTTTAATAAGGAAATCATCATCCCTAAAGAGGTTAGGCAGAAGTAAATTACATGCCCACTTTTCCTCTGTCTGTTATTTTGATCTCATGTGGTACTGAGTGAGCCTACCACTTTGCATTGCTATAGGTATAATAGTGAATTTAAATAGTTGTTAAAAATTTTGACATAATCAGGTAAGTATTACCTACTAACAAGTAATTATAAAATACTGCGTTTGTACTAAATATAAACATTGAAGTTGATAAAATTCACTAGATAAAATCCTAATATTTTTTAAAGTAATGCCATGGAATGAAATACGAAGCCTTTCCCAAACAGTTTCCGTAGCCTTTTAAGAAACAAACAAGTATAGTATTTCATTGAACCATTTAGTTATATAAACATTATCGGATATTGACGGATTTAACTCTAAAATATAGCTAAAATACGAAAAACTGGCTTGACTGTAGAAAATATTTGATGGATGATCGCTTTGAAAAATTACTTTCTTTTCTCTATACATATGTAGGTAACAGAAGGGGTGACTACTTCGACTTTTGTTCCTGTGTCCACTAGATGGAGTAGAGGTCCTCCACAGTTCTTTGCCAGCAAACTCGGTTTTGAGCTTCGCGTCTTAATTCGCTCCAGGTCTTCTCTACTCTCTTCGCCTCTGTGATGATCGTCCGCCGCTAGGTCTGCTTAGGGCGGCCATGTTTAAGGGGTGTGTTCAGCAAAATTATGTGAGTCTAATCGTGTATATTTTTAAGATATGTCTATACATTCTGGAAAAAGTAAATAATGATTTCGAATATGTTTTGTGTTGCTCAAACAATATGTACACGTTTCTTGTTGTAATATTTCCACTAATAAAAGTAATAACAAACTATATTCCTAATGAAGAAATGAAACTTCTATCGATTCGATCGCAAAATAATGTTACCTTATTTAGTCTAAGCTCTTAGGTTTTCAAAATAAGGCTATTGATATAGCATTTGTCTCAACATACTCCTTCTGTTACACCGAATTTAGAAGTAAGAATGGATTGCTGTTAGTTCGTATCACTATAACGCGACGCTAGTTCGACCAATTTTGATGAAATTTTCTGTGCGTTTGAGTAAATCTAGGGCAGGTTTTACAAGTTAGTTGAAACCGATAGTTAAATAATACATACCTAACATAGACTCGGCTGTGATCTCGATCTAGGGTAGCCAGAACAGCAGGATCGTAAAGGAGGTCTCACAGCCACGTTTCGTTTAACACAACGGGGACAGATGAGATTAATGATCAGTGACAAGTCGCTAGCTTATCGCCTGAGAGATTGCCCGAGTTCCTTAGTCGACTCTTACGACATGCGCGGAAGGAGATGCAGCTGATGTATTCAAGCGAAGCCTCGTGTTGCGAATTAGAAAATTAACCTGCGGGTTCCAAGTGAAGCTTCTGAAGGGCTGATGTAATAAGAGGATTAATATAATACAGCCAAACATAACATGTTTTTGAACTCCGTCAGCGTGGACTGCAGAAAAAACAAAATGTCATTGACCAAAATGTAAATCTATACAATTCTCGAACTCACTTGAATACACACAAAGGCTAAATTTTATTCCGGGAATTAAAATCGGTCCAGCCGTTTAGAAGGAGTTTTTTTCAATCACAAACGCGGACGGGGTCGCGGGCGGCCACTAACAGAAGATTTGTATTGTTGTTCATGTTAGAGAACCTTTCACATAGGATCTGGCAGACTGCGCTGTAGTCGCTGTATCGATTACTCACAAGGATACTTTAGTTTCAGTTACGCCCGGTAGATAGTTGTTATACAGGATGATTTTTGGTCGTCAACGTTCCCGAAAACTACGGAATCTCCTCATCATCACGATCATTTTTCTCCATGGAAGCATACCTGGGAAGTGTCTGGTTTCCAAAATATTAGGGTCCAAAGTTGAGTAAATAGACTGCGTTTTTCTGCATAAATACACATAGACGCGCGTAGCAGGATTTTGTTCACGAAAAATAATTAATATCTGTCTATAAAAAAACTAACATAAACACTAGACACTATAAATTTAGCACGATCAAGGAATTTAAAATTAAAAAACAAAAAAAAAAAATTCCCAGCATTTTTTTTGGCATAAACTTACTTTATTTCATGTATAGAATACGTACCCTTCGTTAAAGGTGGCCACAAAAAAACACCCTGTATCTCGGAAATGTTTCCTTTTCCTTACATTAATAAATCTTCTATTCTTGCGTTTGTAATGGATTTCCTTCTAAACGGCTGGACAGATTTTGATGAAATTTTTTGTGTGTGTTCAAGTGGGTTCGGAAATTATTCAGATTCACATTTCGAGGAAACACAGGAACACAGTTGTTGGCGAAACATATGTAGATTATTAATCTAGTTTTTGATTTCGGAATAGTGCAATGTATTGTCTTGCATGCTGGGTGCTCGGGTCTGGTTTTTCGTGGAGATTGTAGTTAGTGCAAGTGCCTGTTTTCGCAGTTATGAGTTATCAGATCCGAGGGTCAGTGGAGGGTGTAGGGCCCGGTGGTGGGCGCACCCATAGTGAATAAAAATTTTAAAATTAAATGAGGTGGAGCAATGAGTCGCAAAGACTTCATCGTAGATGTTCTCAGTAATAAGGGGGTATAGGGTTTTATATCGTTTTATACTACAAGTTTCGACATAACGATACATCCAATTTCCATGAAAAAAAAATAAAAAAATCCGTGCCCACTCTTATGCAACTAGAATGCGTTTCACTAAATAATTTCTCCGAATGATGGCGCTAGTTGCTTTGAGTATGATCACATTATCTGTGTAACTGTATAAAAAAAGTTTAGTTCCCAAACCATGCATGGAAGTTATTCGACGAAACGGACTCTACGTAAATTTCGCGCTGCCGCACGAGAACTCAATATTTATAGTCTGTGGTCGAAACGGCCAATATATCCGAATTGGGGGCCAATTCCCCTAAAAAGTCTTGAGTAAACGGAACCGTTGTAGACGCTCAGAACAATGCAATAATTACTTTGAAGCAATAATTACGGTGATCATATTAGACACATTTCAACACGGGACAGATATTTGATTTTATTCTGTCATACTCGTGACCGATGCATGCTAAAATATATACTCTAGCAGTAAGTTAATATTGCTTCGCACCGCGTTTCGTTTACGGTTCCTTAGGGGTTGCGTTCTGGCTCAAAATTTTTGCGGAATGGCCCCCCTGGTAACTACTTCCCGATATTTCCTCTCGCTCTAATTTATCGGGCTAAACAATCGTTTGTCTCAATTTGGACGGGCTTTGCGAAATCAATGAATTCGCCTAGGGGCACTTATGATTTGTGGATAATTGGTGCTTTGGACGATTTTTATGACCTGGTTGAGGATCTATTATATAGAATTAAACTAGCTATTATATAGAATTAAACTACTCTGTCATATATTTTATATTTTCAAAATTAAAATATAGGAAATAAACGCGACCAACCCGCCTGCCCAGTAGCCCCTAGAGCGTGCCCGGACTACGTCCAGCAGTGACCTGCAAGAGGCTGAAACGAAAGACGAATATAAAATATAGAGCTTTTAATATAATTGCCAAAATTAATATCTAAAAGATCTACATATCTGTAAGTAAAATACGAATAAGTATATTTTTATATGAATTGGTTATATATTAGATCAAATAAAATTTAGGTAAAAAAACCTTTTTAAAAACAAGCTTTTATTTAAATGCGCTAAAAAGAAAAAATAAACTTTTACACTAAAACTTTTACTGTTAATTTATAACGTCATTTCAAATTTAACACATTTGACACAATTTATATGTTATAAAAGCTTGTCGCGACATTTAAGTACTCGTATTTACGTTCTTACTTTTAAATGTTTATTAGGCAGCATCTTTGTGTTGATGTTTCAGATTTTCCCATATTGTTCCCACGCATATCGAAGAAATATCCGTCGACCCTTCCAGAGCTTCATGTAGAAGAGTAAGAGAGTAATATACAACAGGGTTCGCCCCGGTGCCCCGAGGTGGTATGTTCACGACATCATGTCATCATGCCACTCAGTCCTCGGCACGGCCTCACCTTGACTTATTAAAAATTTAAAACTAAGAAAGTAAATACGAGTACTTAAATGTCGCGACAAGCTTTTATAACATATAAATTGTGTCAAATGTGTTAAGTTTGAAATGACGTTATAAATTAACAGTAAAAGTTTTAGTGTAAAAGTTTATTTTTTTCTTTTTAGCGCATTTAAATAAAAGCTTGTTTTTAAAAAGGTTTTTTTACCTAAATTTTATTTTATACTTTTTTCACCTCGTTTTCACCTGGTAAGTTCCTAAGTCTGTTCATCTCATTCAACGCATCATTATTGTAAGGTCGTTTGCCAGTTAATTTTGAACAGTCCAGCTCTTCAATGAGGAGCCCTTCTAATGACTTCACCCTACTTAAGGCCACATATGCTTGACCAGCGGCAAAGAGCTTCGAGCCCAGGTATACAACGGCATGGTCGACGGCCAGTTCATGCTACGACCCTAACTAAACCAACATGATATTAAATGCTTATACCCATACACAAACATGCACATACGTACCTACATACATTCATACATACAAACATACATACATACACACATATGTACATATGTACATACATACATACATTCAGATACCATGTAAAGACAAAATATACTCGTCGAGAGTTATTCTCAGCAAGACCTATCATTTGATACCTATATTATAGGCACGAATAAAAGAAAATTATCCGCCATTTTGGGTGTTCCGCCATGGTGGATTTGGAATAACGTCATACGAGTACAGTTAACCATGCATTGTCATGCATGAACGTGCATACAAAATTTCAACTCAATTGCTTAAAAATATCTGTTTCAAAATAGATTTTCAAGTTTTAGAAGTCCGCCATATTGGATTAAGAGTGACGTCACATTTTTTTCGAGTTACTCTCAGCTAGCCCTTTAATTTGATACCCATATTGTAGGAATGCATTAAAAATAATTGGTCCGCCATTGTGGGTATGCCGCCATGTTGGATTTAGAATGACGTCACACTGTTAATCATGCATTGTCATCCGAACTGAACGTGCTCACCAAATTTCAGCCCAATCGGTTGAGGGCAAGTGCCTTAAAATTGAGTTGTAAGATTTCACCCGAACAAACATACATTGCAAGTTAAATAAAAGCTTGTAATAAAAAATAAAGTTATTACAATGATTATTATTCAGATCAGAGATATGTTTCGTAGAGAAATGTGGCATGCAAATATTTATTCAAAAACCTTACAAAATTTGTTATTACAAAACATAAGTACTAAAACTTGCTTAGCAGGTATTGCTTGAAACCATTCTCTTCGGTCATTGAAATTAGGGGTTTTATCGGTTCTTCTGGTATAAATATACAGACTTTCTAAGAGAGCTTTTATATAAAGAAATTATATGTAAAGTTCTTTTATACTGCTCTGGAAGTGAAAAAAAAAAGGTATAATCTACAGCTGCTTCTCCTCCCGGGCATACTGTACAAGTCAGTAGAGGGACAAGAGGGTCTTGGTGTATTGTAGGCGACGGGCTGACCACCTGTCACTACTAACCGAACTTCTACATCAACTATACCCTCAAAATTGGTCAGAAGTGGCACCATGTGGTTTTATCGGCCCTTGGTGCTCTGCCTACCCCGTAAGGGATAAAGGCGTGATTATATGTATGTATGTATATATAAAGTAACATTAAGCACCTCATAATATTTTTGACGTATTTGCGCAATTAGTAACAGGATTAGTATTTTCTCAGGCGATAAGCTAGCATCATATTACTGATCATTTACATGGTTCTCCCTCACGCTCCTGCAGTTCTTGCTACCCCGTTTCGGGAATGTGTCTATATGTATGTATTAAGAGGAAACTAGCTGCTATATGTCCATTGTCAATAAAAAAAAACTATTCAAACCTTGTATTGAATGTTGTGGAGCTTAGCTCACTATAATAAAAATAAGGAACAAATAACGCAAAGCTCGCAAACAGTGAAAATTTTCCAATACGATAAATAATAAACTTCTTTAGAGAATAAAGACAAAGGAAAGTAACATATGTAAATATGACCCTATATATTGTTTAGGAGCACGAACAACTAAATTTTTCACAATTTTCACACTACTTTTACTAAACTTGTAAGACAGAAGGTTTTGTATAAATTTTGTTCACTTCAAAGCGATAAATTTTATTCTTTAGCAAAGCTTTTACCGTGAAGTGATATATAAATATAATAAAAATTTCACCCGAGTGAGACTGTAATGAGAGTGAATATTATTTTACTCTATTCTGTTACATTCATGGTTGAGAAGTTTTCTAAATTATCGGGCCTTGCGATATTGTAGCCGAGTTTCGTAGAAGAGATTACGATTTCAGGCCCACAATATTATGTTATTATATTTCATAATTTCAATGTTTATAGTATGTTATATTTTATTATCTCAAGGTTTCACCACATATTGTAACTACTTGTGATTAGTAACTACGCAAAGGGGCGGATAGCTTTACTCGTATTTTAATTCGTTATTTTCTTTATTTTAGTACTATGTTTATAAATAATATGTTTTAGTCAGTACCTTCGGCATCATCTAATTTATAATCAGGGTACTTAGACAATGTAACATCGTTTCACATTGACGTTCGTTGTCAATATATTTTATTCTTTTATGTTAATATATTTTCTTACATTTCCACTTTTAATATTTCTAAAACGTCACTTAGTTTTACCCACAGAGATCTATAGAGTGGCCGTGGGGGCGTGGGCGGTGTAATTGAACTATGAACAAAATAGGCAAACATCGCGAAAACGCAATCAGTCGGGACTTGATTGCCTAACGCGTCACACGGGAGTGTTTTTTTATAATGCCTGCTTGTTCAGTGGTTGTGTGCAAGAATCGAAGTGACCATAAACTTGAAGGGGTCACTTTTCATAGGTAAGTACAATAACAATTTTGTTTTCTAGCATTTATACCCAAATTTCATTTTATTTCGTTAAAATAATTTTCACTGAGTGACATATGTAACCTAACGATTGAACCTAAGTGCTCGCTAACATTGCTCGCTAAGTGTAGCGTGCCTGGTGTTGAAATCAGTTTGACCGAGTGATGATAATTGCGCATATTGAATCGGCCGCTCCCGCGCACGGCCGCTGCTAAGCGCTTTGACATAGAGTTGTACCTGTCATTTCTTGTTGTCGATACGTCACGTTGCCGCGAATAGTACCTACGAGTAATAACTAATGTTAAGTAGATAATTTTGAGAGTTTAAAAAATATTATGTTTATGTAAAACAATGGTGAATTACTTATTATTATTAGTGTAACAAAGTACCTAAATTAATGTAGATGTGTGCAAAGTCAACTTTCTTTATTTTTGTGTTTCTTATTAATAAATATTTTTTAAAATTATAATATAAAAAAATATTATTTAACTATAAAATAGTTACTATAAAGTAGTTACTTACCTACTTTGTGTTATCGAGTCTTAAATATTTCAGAATATTTTGTTAAATGTAGATAATAAATGACTACCAATAAGCATATTATTATAGTTTTTTATTTCCATCGAACATTTACATACCGTACTAATTTATTAAAGACTCCGCTACGAATTTACTTTATTCTTTATCCCTTCAAGAAAAATAACCTTTTATTTGTGACCTCATACTTTTGTGACTGTGATGCAACTCAAAATCTAAGCTCAATCGGACAACGAGAAGTAGAAAAAGTAGGTTGAATTTTAAGATGAAGCTAAGTAAAAACCTGTTTAAAATTGTATTGTGACCAGCTACTAAAGCCTAAATTGTTCGCGATGTGCAACAACGCAAGTGCTCGATAACAAATTTATCGACAGTCAATCACTAGCGTACGTGTGAAATTTGTTGAATGTATTTGCTATACTGAGGCGCGTACTTACACAGTAGATAGCAATGTGTGCGCGCCAATGAGAGTACCGCCTTAAATGTGTGAGTGTCAGAGATTTATCAATGTTGGGTGTAATTTGTGTTATTATTTAGATGTCAATGTAAGTGTGGCTTATAGCCGCTTACATCAGAACTCAAACTAAGTGCGCTTAGCGGCCCATCTTCTGTGTTTCTGTTATCTATGGTTTTACCCATGGAAGGCTGGCGTTTGGCAAGCAACCGACCGTAAAAACAAACGCCAAATCCTTGGCACTATGAGACCATATAAAACCGACGCCATAAACAATAGGTTAAGGGCAGGAAGATGATGATGAACGTTAGACTTTATTGCGTGATTTGACGAACGGATGGAAAAAAGTCCAGCATAAATAATTCACATGACCTAGATAAAAAAACAACTTTAGTATTAAGTAACTTTAGAAGCAGCAGCCTGAATATTGCACTCGAAGAAATAACTATTGCTCTGTAGTATCAGAATGGAGATGTACAGCCTCTTTCGGACACTTTCTGTATAAGAATATATTGCTTACGTCCCAAGTTGTCCTGACTTCGAGGCAAGTGCCACTGAGAACTTTGAACTAACTTCGACTTGCTTTTATGTTGTTTTTGTCGTTTATTATAATCAGAAACGGAGAGCTGACACTGTTTATTGCCAGCTTTTCTTGTGTTTATCTGCCATGTTTTCATTTTGATAAGACATTTTCTACTTAGGTTGAAATAGTAGTAGAGGAGACCGTGAGGATCGACCTTCACCGATCTGATCTGATGAACTCGAACAGACATATTTTTTTTAATCCCAACTAATATTATAAATGCGAAAGTAACTCTGTCTGTCTGTCTGTCTGTCTGTCTGTTAGCTTTCCCGCTTAAACCTGAATTTTGATGAAATTTGGTACAGACAATCTTTACCCTGAGACAGAACATAGCTACTTTTTATTTCGAAAAAAGGGATGAAGGGTTGAAATAGAGGTTGAAAGTTTGTATGGGATTTCTTAATTTTAAAAGATAAAACCATGAAACTTTATATTTAAGCACTTGATAAGAAATCATTAAACATTTGTTCCATTTTTGAAATTTCACAGCTAAGGGGTGAAATAAGGGTTGAAAGTTATAATTAATAAAAAACTGATCATCAACGTTGGTTGTTGTTATTAATCGATGTTCCATAAGTCTGCAACAGATGGCGCCTTCTGAATTCTTCTGTCTTTTCTGCAGTCCACGCGGACGGAGTCGCGGGCGTCCGCTAGTCAAATATAATTTATAAATAAATATGCCTATTGTGACTTGCCTATCGAAAAGTGTTCATAGATATTTTTTATTTAATAAATTTTCATTCATCACCTGCATTTGCAGGCAAGCCTATATGATTGGTTTTGTAATTAAAATATCTTACTTATGATATCAATTTCGATTGGTTAACAGATCGGTGTAGTTACCTATATTGACTTACCTATTCACATCCTTGCTAGGTAGCCATGCACAGAAATAAGTAGACAAGCCTACCTACATACTCTGTGTGTTAAAAACTATCAGTTGAGATAAAACTCATTCGGTTATCAAAAGAGTGAAGGTGATGAAAGAAAATTGTTTAAAATTAATTAAAATATTAATAGATATGAACACTTTTCGATAGGCATATTTGTTTATAAATTATATTTCATAAGAAATATGTCTCATAGAGTTATTAGATCGGTGAAGGTCGATCTTCCACGTCTCTTTATTCTCTATAGTGTTTGCTTGTATTCTCTTGTAGTATAATATTTTTTTGTCATTTTTCTGATCCATTGAATTCTTTCAGTCTTTTCTTAGCTTGTTCTATCTTTCAATGAATACCGCCACTTTTATTGGAGCACAAATCACTGGAATAAAAAAAAATGTTTCACAAAGTTGATTTAACCTGTGTTATATCGTTTCGCTTATTTAAAGAAAGGTTCGAGCGCCCAATTCTTATTCAAGGCACGTACACTGAAATAATAATTCCTACGAGCCTAAATACATCAAAGGGCAGATAACAAAGTTTCGCCACTTTTCCAGGGAGAAAAAAAAACAAATATTAAAGGGAGAGCTGTAATGAAAACCGACGGAAGTACAAAAAGTGCGTCACATAACGAACCTCTTTGACCGGAGCTTTGATTTGGCAAACAGTACGAGTACAGCCTAAGGGCTAAGGGCTCTTCGGCGCGGATTAAGGGCACGGCCATGGTGAACGTAGCTGAGCGTGCCTAATGTAAACAATTCGTTGAAAATTGGACTTGTAGATTCTTGATTCCAATTACAATTTTGTCTGTTTTGCGAATGGGATTAGGTTACGTTTTCGCTGTTACTTAATCTCAAAATTATATCGCAAAAGAGCACGTAATAATAACTTGTAACGCATCACCAATCTATCTATATATTATTCAGATATTGGTAACTTTATTAAAAATGTAAATTGAACGGTATAAGCGCATTTTCACATACATAAAAGGGTTAGTGAATATTGTTTATTCTTTGGTAGGTATCGTATTCTATTAGTTCAAGAAGCTATTTCGCCACCAGTTTCGCGTGTTTGAATTATGCTGCCTTATTATGTAAACCTCAGATTATTTAGGGCCATTTTTGCTAATGGTCAGAGAGCCTATGTGTAGGATTTAATGCTGTTTTTCTCTGAAACTTTGATTAGGATAGACACAGCACAACATTATCCTTCAGGTAGGCTGTGTGATCATTAGAAAAAACGGTCCCTGTTCTATTACTAAATGTATAATTTCCCTTTTAAATAACGAGAGGATAACCATTTAGTTCTTGTGTCTTTATTTTATTGTGTTAAAATATCTGTAAAGAGAAGTAATTTTTAAATTAAAAAACCTACTTTTTAAAGCATTTCATTCAGTAGACGAATGCACGTATATAAGGTAATAAAACTCGCGTGCAATTTTGTATTAGCTTTCATAATTTGCTTGAGTTTAACATATGTTATTTGAAACTTAAATATATTATGAAACAGTACCTCATGAATTATGCACGACGCTGTTAGAGCTTCTTCATAAAACCTGCGATTAAGTCGATGGGATCCTGCTCTTATGAAAGTGTTTTACATGAAGTGATGTTTTATTAAAACACCTTGTAACGAAAGTAAAAAAGCCAGGTACCGAAGTTAGTTACTTTGTAAATATTAATTGTTGTAATACTTAGTTTTCTTTAGCCTATTGCAGTCCACTGCTGGACGTAGGTCTCCGCCAGGGCATGCCGCAAGGCTACTGCCATAGGAGAGCTTTTTGTCCATAGTCACCACGCTGGGCAGGCGGGTTGGTGACCGCAGTCTGATTTTTGGACTATGTTGTCAGCACGGGAGGCGCTGCTGCCCACCTCCCGGAAACCCTTAATCGCTTCGTACGATACCTACGGGCAGGTATGGGATGGTACAAACTCTACTCTGCCGGCACCACGCGGCGATATAATACTTAGTGGTTATCTTAAAATGAGATCATCTGTGTGTTCAATGATTCTCTATGATTACCGTCAATGTCCAGTGCAGATGCGGGGCTTCATTAGAATACATCAGCTGTATCTCCTTCGGTGCATGTCGTAAGAGTCGATTAAGGAGCTCAACTAGCAAAAGTCTGTGATCTTTTTCATCTGGCCCTGCTATGCTAAAAATGGCCGCGGAATCGCCTTCTCGACCCCATAGTTCTGGCTATCTCTTTATGAAAACAGCCGTGTGAGTCACAAAAGCCATGGCCTTGCTCCCACAACATCTGATGATAACCTTAAGTACCTCGTTAGTAGTGTAACTATGTTTTGCTAGGGGGTAAATCTGAGCCATTTATTGAGCATGTATAAAATTAATATATTTTACTAATAAGAGTTTTTCTATAATCATTATAGATCATGCGTTAAGAAAGAATGATTACTGTACCTACCTGTTTATGTTCACACGCACCAGCAAGTATAGGCACAGCGTACTCGTATTTTTACATTATAAGAGTAGGTACGAAAGGAAGGTAAGAAGAATACAAAAATAATGCTTGGACTACATATCTTACGTAAGCACATAATGCTAGTTTCGAGAAAATGCTACTTCTTTTTATTTGTGGTTTTTTGTTATGTGCACAGGAGTATGTGTACTTATCAATAAAAGTACTAATCATATTAAAGAGTTGTAAATAACCTATACGAGTAGAAGCAGACGTTAAAAAAACTGGCACCTTTTTTTATAATAAAATTTCTAGTGCTAAATAAATAAGATATGTAACAGCAAACAAGAATACTTTTTAGAGGCATGTGTGTGTATTCGAGGTATTACCGCCAATCGTGTAAGCTAGCGTACGCCTCAACTTTGACAAACCTAATTGGCCGGCAAAAAATTTCCTCTTTCAATTTGGTAGTCAACGGAAGTTAAAAAACGAGGGAAGAATTTATTAAGGTCAACGATGTTACGTCTATTTTTATTGGTGATTCCCCTACGTGGGTTCCGATTATATGTGTGTGCTGTGCGTGAAATGGTGCGTTTCATTCTTCGACAATCTAAGATAAGTGACGCAGGCACTGTTCTTTTGATTTGATTCACTCGATTGCGTAGGTGAGGGTAGGACCTACCCGTAGGTACTCGTAGGTACAGTTGACAACGATTGCACCTAGCTTGTCTCAGCCCGCCAGATTACACAAGTGCGCGATGTTGTTATTTGTTCAGTTCCTTGTTCTGCTTTCAACTGCTGCTTGTCATAGTTGGTTTTAGAGAGCTACTGCCGATAGCGTCCAAACGATGAGAGTGATGAATGTTAGCTATGTACAAGATTTTAGTGATGACTCTTTAAAATTGGACTCTATGGTTTATGATTGCGATATTTTAATACTACATTAAACGTAGTTAAAAATAGCAGACTTTCAGTCTGTAGTCAAGATTAAGGCCTCTGTCGTGGATAGGAGGAAATCAGTAGGAAATTGCCAGCTCTCTGCACCATCGCTGCTTGCGCCCAGCTTTAAAAATCTCTCTGCATAGCATTGGTGGTGATATTGATTAAAGAATTTCCTTGTTAACAAACATTCGTCACCCTCATTTTGGTATTCTGGTAATAGTTTATAAAAACAATATTTGTTTACTTTACTTATTACATCTGTGTTTGGGTCCCTGGATAATATTAACTTACCAAACACCTTGATAGTACCTACAGAAGATTCATGGCAAATTGATTGCAACAGATAGAGAGACCTTCGAGTGATTGTATAAGGGTTTCGTCTTTTCATTTTTTGTACGGAACTTAAAAAGGGTTCCTTTAAAAATTAAATTTGTTTGATTTTCTTGAAAATATAATTTGTTCGATTCAAGCATTCAAACAGGTTATGATAAAGAATTGCGACTATATTTCCCTAGGCACAAGATACTACTAATAAAGCATGTCTAAAGCTCTCGTTAGAGAGTAAGTATATTCTTTGGTCTAAAGAACTCGATATTTGACACTATTTGACTGCAAAATGAACATGTCTGACAAATCAAACAATGTTTAAAAATACTAGGACAATATTTAACACATTAGATTGCTCATTGGCATATTAAATAACATATAAATTAAATATACAACTTTAGAGACCCTCCCATTAAAGATTCCTAAAAATGCGTCTCTTATGCCGGATTTCACCAGTGCTCCCTAAACGATCTCTTTGTTAGGAAGATTTTAGAAAAAGACATCTCCTAAACTAACTTCTAACTTAAATTGCTTTTCACCAACATAGGGACTCAAAAAGTACGGACTTCTTACATAATAGTGATGTCAAAAACCGAATTCGTAAAATCGTGTGTTTGTTTGTTTGACAACATATTTGAAAATTGTCTACAACGAAATTAATTTAAATAAGTTACAATTATATCAGTACAATGTATTTTAATATAGCCAAAAACCTTATTTATTATAAATTTTGTCAATGCATTTACTAATTACGGCCAAAAAATGAAAAATGAGGCTGTATACAACACAGACCTTTGCTTTAAATACTTTGTTGTCTTGTCACTGTCAACTGTCGTTGAAAGAAATTCGGCCTTTCGCGGTATAAATGCCTTCGAGCAAATAGGTAAGCTACGTCTTTGTACTGCTTCGACTGCTTCACTAGCGTGAAAACTATCATAATTAAGTTACTCGTATGTATGTTATCCATATCTTTGAAATCGTGAATTCTAGGTAGGTAATACAAATCCAAACACGCGTAGGTATACTCGTAGGTACACGAAAATGTCACCTAAACTTAAGAGCCCGAAATTCGAGCTTCTAATCTCAGGAGACCTTTTAAGCTGTTAGGAAATCCTTATACTTTGGTGAAATCGAATGTTGTCAAAACTGATACTTAAAATGCGTTAGGAAACTTCTAAATCTTAGGAGACGTTGGTGAAATCAGGCATTACTCTGGCGCCAACAATAGGTACGTACCATTGAAAAATAACCCTTTTAACTACCAAATCCAATTTTCGTTTTTTTTATTTACTAAAAATATCTAATTTTCGAATCACCTTTGTAAAAACCTATATAAAATTGAACCGTCTATATCTTAGATTTATCGTTATTCTTATCTGTTTCAGATAAAATAGGAACATAATAACATCAAATCGTATATTTATCGTTCGAAATTCTTAAAAACAATAACCCATTGTAATATCTTGTATAAAATAACTAAAGCTAAGATATTGAACTACTATGTACTAGATAATAGGCTAGACAGTAATGTAGTCATAATAATTTCCATATCCATGTTACGTCTTATCCATATTAAAATACAACATAGTGAAGTAAAGTCAAACAATATAACAGCGAGACATCGCCAACTTCTAAGAGATATGAGAGGACTCCCAAATTCTCTTCTTTATATATCTAACTAGACTGAGAAGTTTAAGACTGCCTTCCTCTATATCCTCGCTATTATAGAGCAACACGAGGAATATAAAGAAAACCGGTAGACTTATTTTTTTTTACTTATGACTGGGTAGTAGGATTGGGTGGGCAACGGTTTTAAACAACTAAAGACCACTACGCGACGGATTCAAAGATCGAGTTTATTTCGTTATTTATTGGCATGGAGCACTGACTTTTTAACTCGTAGGATAATACCAAATGTCATGTTTGACAGCGATTATCGCAAAATTTTGACAAGTCGTAAGTTGCAAAATTAGGGGACCGACAGGAGTAAAACGATTTACAAATAATACCATCATCAGCCTATTGCAGTCCACTGCTGGACGTAGGCGTTACAAATATAAGTATTATTATTCTTATATTGTTGCGCATCCCAGTATTTTTGTTGAAAACGGCGATCACCTCTCAATAGTGTGCATGGTGTAGGCGTCTAAGCTAGTTTGGTATTAACATTCTCAAAAAAGCGGATAAAAATCACATATTACGCATTTTGATAGTGGTATTTTAGTAGCTAAGTCATCATAAAGGAGTCCACAAAGTTATAATGAATTGTTGACTATAGTTCGGGCTAGCTGCACAAACAGTTTGGTTTGGAGTCAATTAACCGTTCTATCTAGTACATAATATTTCAATTAATTTCTATCTATTCTAGGAACTACTACTGCGTCTTCTTGTCCTCACTCTCGTCATCACTGTATTTGGATGGTGTTTCACCTGGTTTCAGTAAACGACCTACAATGTCGTATTTTTCTGAAAAATAAAGAAAATATAAAAATTAAAAAAGATTGCCAACTTGATAAGCATTAGATAATGATCGACTCGAGTTGTTCGAGACTGATACATTGACAGGTCATGTATCAAAATCCAGATAAGTTATTTTCTCTTTATTTTAATCTTGGAAAGCCCAGACACTTATATAATTTTCCCAGAAAGTCACATAAAAATTATGTTGAAATTCCTGTGAAACGCGATGTGCAAGTTTTTACCATACCACGTTAATTAATCTGTTAGCTAATTAACACAGCGCTAATGAAGTACCATAGACTCGAGATTAGTTTATGCACAAATAATACAGCTAATAAAGTAACACGCCTTGCTGTAATCAGAAAAAAACTTTGACGTGTTTTAAAATTACTACGGTAGGTACATAGTGTATACACGCACAGTAAAATAAATTCCAATTGTGAATACTATAATTTGCTTTATAAACTAATTGAATATTGATTTTTAAACAATAAAAAACTTAATTAAGTACCTAAGTATAAGACCAGCTTACTAATTCTGTTCAAGTTTCAAGCTGAAACGTAGGAGATTTGTAAATTTTGTGTTCTAATTACACAAATAAATAAAATGAAAACCTGGGCTCGGATCATGAGCATTTCTTAGTTATGATATTTAATTTAATGTTTAGTTTTAATTTTAGGACTATTTTTTTATTATTATTTGTATGTACCGACTATAGTATAAAATCTCACACAATTTATAATATCCTATCAAGAAATGTCTGCGCTTTAGAGAGTGTGCTAGATGCACAGATATCCCAACGAATCCCAATTCCAACTAATATTATAAAAGTTAATGTAACCATGTTTGTTACCTCTTCTTGAAATTTTGCATACATATGTTGGGAGTACGGACGGAGAAGAAAATAGGGTACATTCTGTAGCGCACATGGGCTTAGTCGCGGGCCACATCTCACAATCTTAGGTTATTTTATGAAAATATAATCTAAGACTCCATTTCTCGTTTCAAAGCTTGAATGAAAACCGGTTGCTTTGTCAGACTTACCCCTGAACTGATCCTCCCATTCCTTGGCCGAGGCCACCTCGTCCGGGGTCAGATCGCTGACGTCATCGTACTCTTTGTCCGAGGCCGCCACCTGGCCTGTTCCTAGGCCTCGTGTCGCGTCTTTACCCGCGAACACGGCGTAGGGTCCACCTGGAATGATAGTGTTATTTATGAGTTTGTAAGCATAATGTAGGTTTTAGATTGGGTACATAAAAGTGGAGATTGGTACAATTGTTTTTCGTCCACCATTGGGCCTGTAGTTGCCTGTGATGCAATCATGAGTCAGTTAGCTTAATAAGAGTTAGAAGGAGGTGTAGGCTCCGTGGTGGTCGATCATGTAGAAATTTGATCTTCCAAAGTAACCCTATTATATATTCAATTCGAATGGCATCGGGGTGATATTTTATGGGAATAGGCCGTGATTCTTGATTTTGACAGTGTCTTCATTCTGCGTAGTTATTTGGGATATAACACAAATAATGAGATACATATGGTTGCGCAGTTACAGAATTGGAACGAGCTTTAAATGATGGCTACATGGCTCAATTAAGATCATAACTTTTTTGTACTAAAAAACTTAAGTGTTTACCTTACAGACTGCATGAAATTTTCTTAATAAATATATGATTTCAATGTGGTTGTACTAAGTCGTCATCAAATCTAGTTCTTATTTGATCGAAGGTATTACAAGTATCTTCTGATTTAATAGGATTAGAAGTTAACGCCTCGATCAATCTATAGGTATTAAAGTATTAAGACTGTCTTAGTAGTTTCTTCAGAATTTTTGAGGTATTTATTTATTTAATTCGTGAGTCAACGTACTAGGTTCGTATGACTTTCAGACTAAGAGATAAGGCGTACTGCATTCGTTTGGTGACCCTGAAGTGACACCATTCTTACGTTTTTAGAGTCTGTTTTACAAAGATAGATAATACCTTTGCAGTAAGTTAGATTAGGAGGAAATATCACTGTGATAGTTTTATAGGCCCAATGTACTAAATTTTTTATACTGGTATATATCTTCGCTTAGCACATGGCGTATTGCTTAAAGAGATAGTGTATATTGTTACAATAAACTGAATATAAAAATAATTCTAATGCTTTATTGTACACAGTAAAGTTTTCACAAATAAAGTTTATGACAAAGAAAATGTACAAAGGCGTGCTTATCTCTAAAAGAGATTTCTTCCAGCAAACCAATCGTGAAAGAGAAATTAACATAAGAGGTAGGTATGTGTAAAAATACGTACTATGATGCTTTTTCATGATCAACGATAGAAGGTTTTATGTATCAAGAATTATGTATGTATTTGCATTAAATATAGACCGCGCTAGACAAATAAAAAAGAATATTCCATATACGATAAGTGATCTTAATAAAACTTAATAATACGCGTCTTATTGCGTAAGACGCAGGGCATAGATAGAGCAAGGTCATGAAGAGAATGCACAGAGGAGGTACTCTAACAAATGTTCGTTTATACGGCGCGTTTAAAGCATTTCGTTATATGCAATTAGTTTTATAGTTTGAAAGGAGTCCACAATTCTATCTGAATGAAAATTGTTTATTAGATTAATCGCATCAGAAACCGCAGCATCGAAAGCATCGTCAATAGCAAGTTTTATTTTCTTTATTTGTTAAATTAAGTTTCGACCGCAATTGTTACGAACTGTAGTCATCATCGCATCCTGCCATTGCGAAGGTAAGATACGTAAAAAAAGGAAGCACGTAAATTTTTCATACTCCATTACTCAGCAACTTTGCTTTATTTTTGTGATTGCAACTACGACATTGATTTTCCCAGCTCCGATTAACATTTGCTTCATGAGCAAGGCCTACTTGTCAAGTTCTTCAATTTATTGGTAGATATAAACAGAATTGAATATTTTCACATCTTATACGTTATACGTAATAAGAACGGTTTTAATTTAACCTTGGGCACGACGAGACGTTATTTTACTACAGTTGAATGAGAAAATTATAGGTACCATCAGAACAATAAACTTGATATGTACTTAAGTACAATTAACTACATATATTGGTTACATTGCAAGTACCTTGTATGTATTCTGTAATTTCAATTTAAATATTTTTTTAAATTAATGAACAAAAAAATATGTAAACATTTTTTTTACCTACTAGCAATTTATATAGGTACTTAAACCTGTTGTGTAAACTTTACAAAAGTAAAGACTAATAATTAAGTAATTACCAATCATATTTGTTAAACGCTTTAAATTCCCAATGAGTAAATTAACGTTAACTTTTGTCTGTTTAATTACTATTTCCATTAGTCAGTTGACTGACCGATAAGAAATATAACTACAACAGTCCGTTGATATAATATTACACAACTTTTAATGTATTGTATGTTTACAATAGGCTATAAAATATTATGGTTTTTCCATGTTTTAGCAGTATGTACCATTTATTTACTTACAAAGAGTAAAGAAATTGAATTTTTCAGTATTTTTCTTCAATTTAAAATATTAAAGACCTAGCCATCGCGATGAATAGTAGTACTTACAAACCTTTTAACGGCTATACGACTCTCTCTTTACCTCTGAAACATTGTTAATGGCTTTTAGAAGATTACAAACTTAGATAGTTTCTTAAATAAAATGCTAATAAAAGCAATGAAGAAAAGCCGAAGTCATTTTGGGAAAACATCTAATGGTATTTACGTAGCTTACTTCTATAGGTAGGTACCCAAGATTATCAAGGTTTCGGCTGATGCAAATCATGTCAGCGCAATTTTATGTGTATGTAGTTTTATATTCTATCCCTTTACTTGCTCGTGGCAATCGCAGTAAAACTGCAATCTCTATCGTGCCGTATTGATAAGATAACATCACTTACCTATTTCTAAAACCAGTCTTTTAATACAAATTCAGAAGTGTATTTTATTGCTTTGGGCTTATTAGATGAAGCTATAGCTTAGACATGGATGAATTATGCATTATTGATAATTTGTAAATAGAATATGAAGTTGGACGCGCTACAATTTTGTTATTTGTATACTCGTATGTTTACCTGTCGAGAATAATTTGGTTCGGCCCCCTGATTACGTAAAAGCAATAGCAAAGCCGAAAATTGTACAATATTCGCCTTGAAATGTTAAAGTTCCTTTGAAATTCATTTTACGTAATACGAATTTGACAAGCAATCAGCGATTTTTGTAAAATTTTCGCTATCGCTTTGATTTTGCTAGTTAGGTAATAAGGGGGCGGGGTCGCTTTGGTTATACATATGGTGACTACCAACAGGTGCAAGAACCTGAATGTTTAAATACCCTGTAACTATGTCTGAATTCATCCAAGAGTTCCCATAACATATCAATTTTATTTATAAGAATACTTTTGATTACCTAAGTATTTTGAAAATTATGTAAAATACAATGGAAAGAAAAGATATGGTTGAGAAGGGAGGTTTGAAATAGTAGTTTTAACTATCTGAAAATATGAAATAAGTATTTTTTTGCCTAGTGTAAAATTAGGAAGTACAGTTCAAGTAAAGGATTACCTAATTCCGTACATCGCATCATTGTATCTATAAAGTTGCAAACAACAGGCAAAATTTCAAAATAAACTTTGAACACGCGTTACGAGAAACCGGCACTATTACATCAAACAACCTGTTATTATTTACGTACGCATTAAACTTGAGTCACAAAACATAATACTATCATTTTCAATATAGGTAGGTACGATTAATTACGATCTACATCGCTTGCTTATAATGGGTAAAATCAATGGAAGTGTACACAGTACGATTATTAAAAAGCAGCTGATAGGAAGGCCAGTTTCAATAGGACTTGAATGGGACATTAACCTGCGTCGAAAATAGAACAACATCAGCTTGAGAGATCAACAACCGATGGAATTGATATTTGGGGACCTAATTGTGTTGTGGGTGAAGCAATAATGAGTTACAACGTTATAACTTATTTAGGTTTTCTTTTGTTGGTCAGAATAGCGAAAAATGAGGCATGTTCTGAATTATGACCTGATACAAAATGTGTGAGTCTAACATCTCTGACATGGTTAGAAAGCTTTCTAAACTTGTCACACGTCTCATAATCAGCCTTCTTGCATCCATTCGCCTAGATCGCATATAATTTTGCGATGCGTTAAGCAGTATTGTGAATGTTCTTGATATTTTTACTAAGTAATATTATTTTTAAAGCCCTGAACACATGTTTTTAACTCATTTCATTGTCATTCCACTCGAATTTTAATTTGTGTTTCTTGACTATTAGCATGCTGTCCGTGCGTAGGTATATACAAAAGATAACACGGAATTGTCTGATGTTTAAAAAACTTCGCCGTTTCAACACCTCATAAATGTTAAACATTACAGCGCGGAACAACAACCGTTAATACGAGTGAACTTCGCTTATGTGCGCATGATCGTAACCTATAAACATTCGAGTATAATATTGCGCTCACGACGCGCGGCGTGCATCGTATAAACCTAGTAAATAAAACTTTACACCACTTACCGGGCCCATAAAATCGTTTCCCTTTGGTGACATCAAATATTGTTCCATTTACTGCAAGCATGACCCTTCCAGAAGGATCATTGCCGTCGTATTTAGCTAGCTCCGCAACTGTGAGGTCTTTCCGAATCTTGGGCAACGGTGGCGGTGGCGGCTTATAGGGCTCTTCCCCTTCGAACTTCGACTTTATAATTTTGTAGAGAAGGTACACTATGAATAGCACCAACACCAAATTCACTGGGCTAGTTAACTCCTCCCAGAAACCGGGTTCGCTCTCGGTTGTCATGTTTCTTTACGCGTGCTGTATCGCCAAACACTTGGTGTATACTGGCTGAATATAAGTGAGCCGTTATCAAGTATACACGCTAAGGTCAACGTGTATCGTGTAGTCGATTGCTTATTAATGCAGTGTCACTGTTAGTCAATGTCAGGATCGTCTGGCTGTATGTAAAAACATTTGGATGGAAATAGACGCGTTAGGATGTGGGTATAACGTTAACACTTTTAGCACTTATGATACTAAAATCTTAGTACTAATGCAATAGATGGCTTTAGCCCATCCACGTATAGATTTTAGTAGTCCAATTTTACATTAAGTGTAGGTACCTATCTAAATTGAAGTGGGACAGACCACTTTTATTAGCTCACGCGGTGACCTAGATAGGGTAACAACCATTAAAAAAACGAACTAGTCTAGTTTAAAAAAAAGTTTTGATTTAATTGTACCTATATTTTATGTTGAATCATTATTATTTCATTATACTAATTCTTGATAAGAAATTTATAGAATTATTCTTAATTGTAATCATGACAATACTATTTCTGACCTAATATTTTCTAGGATATTGCATATTTTTTTGTGCTGATGCGAGTCTTCACTAGAATGTATTATATTCTAGTGTGTATATTATTATATATGAGCTGCAATATAGTGAATATATTATATGAGCTGCATCTCCTGTGCATTATGCATGTCGTAAGAGTCAACTAAGGAACAGGGGCAATCTCTCAGGCGATGACCTAGCAGTTTATCACGGACACTGATCATTTATCATGACTCGTTTCATTTAACGTGGCTGTGGGGTGTCCTTTATGATCCTGCAATTCTGATTCTGGGTACCCCATTTCTGGAATACAGACGTAAATTATTGTATTTATTTAATGATTGATTTATTACAGATTTTTTCATGGGACGATTAGTTACTTCGTTTGTCTCCCTTTCGACAGTAGAAAGACTATGGTCGAACACGATGTTTTATTTTAAATAGTATATAAAAACGCGCTCTGATTAACACCTATGCAGTTTGACGATTTATACGGGAAATAACTCACGGGACTATATAATAATTTAAGTTCCGGTTGTTTGGAAGTTATTTAGTATTTTATCCCGGGAAAATGTTTTTATCCTGGATAATTTCGACATTTTGTTTTTTCTGTAGTCCACGCGAATGGAGCGGAGTCGCGTGCTTCCACTAGTATATAAATAATATTAATAAATGGATTTTTTTTACCCGAGTGAGACTTGAACTCACGACCTCTCGCACACCGTGCTGTGCTGTGACCAACTGAGCTACCGGGTAATTTGACTCGGATAACGAACTTGACCATCTCTTTTAAACTTTAATATTTTTATATCATTTACATAATGTTTTATTAGCAAAATGCATATGTAGAGTTAAAAAAATGTAGATTATGTGAATATGACAGTCATGCTTATTTTGCATGACATAGTCATGCTTATTTTGCATGACAAAGCAGATACGAGTATTGTTTTTGACTAAGGTTTTTGATTAGAAATGTATTAGAGTGATCTATAACATGCTTCAAAGTAATTTTATTTTTAAATAAATGAAAAGTTACATTTATACCGTTAGATGAATAAAAAAACCTTAAATCTAGGACATATTGCCTTAATTTAACTTCGTTTTCCGTATATCTAGCTCTTTATGTATTTTAATTTGTTTTAAAATAATTATTCATGTAGTTAATTTAATAGTGGTTCAATTATTAGAATCCCATACCAATTCCTTGATATATTATATTTCGGTATGTTTCTTAGTATTATTGCATATTTTCTTTTTTTTATTATTGCATATAGTATGCTATAATAAATATGCATGGTTTTGACATGGTCGCGGGCGTCGGTTGGATGCAGGCTGCTTCCGACCGGTCGGAGTGGAGGTTGTTGGGGGAGGCCTATGTAAAACAGTGGACTTCTCAGGGCTGTAAATGATGATGATGATGATATATATAATATTTTAAAGAGCATATTGTTACATATTTAAATAATGTTTAGTTCACGTGCCGTGTATTATTTAAATATATGAATATCAAGCCAAAATGTATGTGAAATAATATATTGGATGTACTCGTATTAACAATTCAAATACCCATATTCGGAGTGCTGCTCGGCGGTAACCGAAGTTATGAAGAATGCATCTAGACAGTATTAAATAAAATGGACTTATTTTCATATACCTATATTATAAGAGTACTTTTCTACCTTTTCAAAGGTAGAGTTAGTAGGATTATTTAGATGCAATATGATTTTAAAGTTTCATGGATAGAGCTTACACTATCGATAAATACATACAACGCGAACATAGGTATTTGTATTGCGAAAATGGAGAAGTCAGAAGGATCAGGAAGTCAGCAGGATCACGACAGAGATTCCATAGCCACGTTTAGTATAGCGAGGTTAGATTTAATTTTCAGTAACAAGTTGATATCTCATGAGAGAAATAAAAAATCTATGATAATAAACTAGGTTTCAAATTATGTTCCGATTTTTGTTCTTGTAACAGTTATTAACTAACGCAATAATAAATCTGCAACGTAAAATGAAATTTCAATATGGCCAGGAACTGCGAGCGATGCAATGCGGTGCGATTGGTTTAGTTTTGACGGGAAATAACCACTGTCGATGTCGGTCGGTCGCGAAAGCAAATTATAGTAATCATGGATCCGGTAAAATCCAGGTGCACAATAAAGTCTCGAGCACACCGAACGCGTATGCGTACACGTAAGCGTAGACGTACACGTACCTCTGAATTGTAATGTATGGAACTGTATAGGCACGGGCAGACCGGATGCGTATGCGTAGACGTAAGCATAGACGTCAAGCGGTGACAGTTCCATACATTACTTAGAGGTACGTGTACGTCTACGCTTACGTGCACGCATACGCATCCGGCGTGCTCGAGGCTTAAAATGTATCCATGGAATTAATAGGTAAGACCATTGTATTCTTTCATGTTTTATTTGTTCACCGCCAAAGGCACGGCGCCAACCATTTTCATAGCCATTCGGATTCTCGAACCCGTTATTAAAATTATTTTGTATCTGATTAACAAATGTTAGTTCTGTGCCGATGCGGGGTTTAATTAGATTCATCATCTATCTATAGTAAGAGTTACGTATTAAGAATTCACGGGCGTTCTTTCAGGCCTAGTAACTTATCATTGCTCTTTTACATCTGCCCTGGCTTTGCGTACATTCACATTTATGATTAGGCTTCTTCGTGATACTGCAGATTTGGATACACCAATTTGGGCACACAGTCGCTTGTATACAGGGTGTGGGTGACAGCCTGGCAAATACTGAAATGCTGATTAAGTACCATTATGGTAAGTTATACGACAGTGTTATTACTCGCAGGAAATGCATTTTTGATTTGATTAGCAGTAATGTTCGTTTTCCGCGCCAATTATATCGGGCGATCTTTTTACGTTAAATGTGCTTATTTGTTATTGTTGGATACATTTATGTTTTTTGGATTACTTGTGACTCTCTATTAGGGTTGAGGGAAACTATTTCAAAATTATTTATTGTCTAAAATTTTATTTCGAAATTATTATCTAAGGCCTAATTAATTAAACGAACTAATTTTTTGTTCCTGATAAAATAAAATAAAATTCGGAAAATTTTAGAATTATCGACGAATTATGAGTTTTTGACTCAGAATTAAGTCACCATATCAATATTTGCGTGGCTGTCACAAACACCCTATATGTACGGTTAACAAAAGCTCTGCTCTAAAGGCTTTTGTTCATGCTAAAGCGCTATCAGTTGCACCAAACAGCTATACTCCGGCTACCGAATATTCCGTTTTTAGCCGAATCAATATCGAACGAAACGCATTGTTTTTTTTTTCATATTCCGCTAATGCTTTGTCTGAAACGCAGCTGGAATGGAAGTGAGCGAAATACATCAGTAATATTTTTTTTTACTAGTGGACGCCCGCGACTCCGACCGCGTGGACTACAGAAAAAACAAAATGTCGAAATTATCCGGGATAAAAACATTTTCCCGGGATAAAAAGTAGTATTTAAATGGGACCTATCACAATATATTCCTGAAAACTGCATCGAAATCGGTTCAGCCGTTTCTGAGATTAGCGTGCACAAACGCACAGACAAATCGACAAAAATTCCAAAAATCATTGTTTTGGGTACTATTGCGCTGGCTCTTATCAAAACCGCTTAGAATGTAACTAACGGTTATCATCAAATACAATTCAGATAACAAGTCAAAATTTCAAAGTGAATAAGTGTTGAAAATTTAACTTTACTCCCACAGTAAAGGCATCAATGTATCTTGCATTACAAAGTTAGCCCAAGTTTGGAATCTGTAATGTTTAAATGCACTCAATCCGGTTTGTCGGTTAAATAATAATCTGTGTCCACTGTCGTAATGACGCAAACCGAAATTAATTACTTTCAACCCAATTTAGAGCAGAATTTTCCAATGAACATAAATACTTAGGTATTTATATATATACAACTCAGGAATGTTCATACAATCTGAAAAAAAAACATGTGAATTTGAATCTCAAATTTTGTGAAAAGTTTCACATACTCTTTTTGTTACAACCAATATAATAAAATTGTGCCAATTTTTTTTACCAATGATAAATACGTCAAATTCTATCTGAATCGATAAGTAACAAACATCGAATTAAATTTTAGTTAGACGACATGACAACAACTTCGTCATCTAATAGGGGAGCTGCCTAGTCGTGTCGTGATCGTTTCATCTAGTGGAAAGCCGAGCCATACTATTTTTTACATTTTTGCTTCCAAAAAGCCGTGGTTGTGTCGTGACCGTGGACGTGTCGTTGTCTTGTCGTATGGTGAAAAAACAATGCTTAATATGATAGTGGAATAGGTTGAATCATTGACGTAAACATTACAATGGAAACTCACCCTGTGCCACTCAGAATACGAGTACGTCTGCAAAGTAATCGGACAAGTTGAGGACTGTTTGCAGTTTGCGGTGCTGATAGGAGGTGTTATGACTGCCGACTGTCTCGCAACCAAATTGTCTTCATTAAAGCTACTGGCTTGAGCTACTATATGTATAAAGTACTTTTAAAATGATTAATCTTCTTTAGGCTTAGACCAAGAAACTTAAAAAAAGTATTTTAGCAGTGACGTAAATCATCTTAGTATTTTAGTGCAGTTTTTATAAACCATAGGTACTTTTAAGTTTTATAAGCGAATTTAAATTAATTCACAGAGAAAAAACAAAAAAACCTAAGAAGAAGACTACTGTTTGCAACCTCCTTATTCTTGGGTTAAAAGGAAGTTTCCTTATGATACTTCAGCTCTGGCTACGCCATTTCGGGAACACTGTATTATATAATAATATCAAGTAATTTAATAAGGTATACATAACAACGTCCATGTGCCGCCCACTCCTGTACTGGTTGGGAGCTCGATGCTTGAAGTTGTTGACGAGTATGTTTACCTGGGACAGACGGTCAAACTAGGTAAGTCCAACTTTGAGAAGGAGGTAACTCGGCGAATCCAACTCGGCTGGGCAGCGTTCGGGAAACTACGAAGCTTATTTGTGTCCAAGATACCCCAGTCCTTAAAGACGAAGGTATTCAACCAGTGCATGCTGCCGGTAATGACCTACGGTGCTTGGGATCTCTCTGCGTGATCGAATCAGAAATGAGGAGATCCGCAGACGTACAAAGATCACCGACATAGCTGAACGATCCAGCAAGCTGAAGTGGCAATGGGCAGGGCACATAGCTCGAAGAACTGATGGCCGATGGAGTCAGAAAGTTCTAGAGTGGATACCACGTATCGGCAAGCGCAGCGTGGGAAGGCCACCCGCGAGGTGGACGGATGACCTGGCCAAGGTTGCGGGCGTCGGTAGGATGCAGGCTGCTTCCGACCGGTCGGAGTGTAGGTCGTTGGGGGAGGCCTATGTCCAACAGTGGACTTCTCAGGGCTGTAAATGATGATGATGATGATGATGATGATGATACATAACATAATTATATTGAATATTTCTTTAAAGGCATAATCATATTTAACATAATACTTATTTACAAACTTAATATCTAATTGTATTTGTTTAACTATTGATGCTTACGGCCCGTTGCCGAGCGTACCCGGTCCGAAGGTCCCCATCACGCCGCGTTTCTACGTTGGATGGCGAGTGAGATCCTTATATATATATTATGTATATATATTCGAAAATATGTACAGTAAAAACGTACAAACTCAGTGAAAAAGACTGCGTCGATTAGTCTATTTAATTAATTTTCTAAAAAGGGATGCTTTAACATTTTTGCCTTTTCACTATCAATATGTAGTTATGTAAAATTTAATCATTTTCTCACTATGGTTTAAAATTCAGATTTTAGTTATTTCCCGTTTATTATAAAGGGACATTAGGGAGGCAACGGATTTAACGGATGTAGGTAATATAACTGACAAATAACCCCGCCACAGTGCACAAGCAGCTGCTGAAGTAATATTTTCCAGAAAATTCTCTACAATCTCCCTGCTACGTGACAGGTCGGGAGCTGCGTCAGTTTCGTGATTTACTGAATATGGTTTGTTATAAGTACTTACTAAGATTATAGGTAGGTAAATGCGAAAGTTTGTGAGAGTTCATGTATTCTCTTTCATGCAAAAACAACTGAATGGATTTTGATGAAACTTCCCAGGTAAGCAGCTACAGCTTATATAGCCTATGTAGCTTATATACAGCCTATATAGCTTATATACATGTATATGTCTAGAGTCCGATAATAGATAATGGCTTTTTTTCTTCCCGTTTTTTAAAATTTCTGACTTTCTATACAGGAAGTATTATTCAATAATATTGAATGTTTAATTTACAAATGAATTCTCTATAACTTTTACCGTCAAGTCGCAATCTTTCCAAATACAGTAGGTACCAAATACACACCTATAATAGGTAGGTATGTGTGTAAAAGGTGGCCTACATACATTATATAACTTAATGAAAGGAAACTATAAGACTTTTCGATTACCCTGAATAATCTGTATACAATTTCCCCGACTATAATCTCCACGATTTCACAGAAACTTAGTTATAAGCAGCGTTTTTAAACAAATCTCTTTGTGTGAAAGTGACTTGGGAAATGAAACAATTGATGCCAAAAACCTCGATTTTTGCACTCTTTGATAAGACGAAGTCTTGTCTTGCAGGTGCACCTATTCTCAACTTCTGTTCACACTGACGATTAAATTGTTTATTAATTGAGGTCACAGTAATATATTAAGATAACTGTGTAGCACCTCAGTGACGTTATACTATACAATCATATCGATTATGCGACGCCATAGGTCCTGGGTTCAAATCCCGGTAGGTGCAAATATTGATGTGATGAATATCGATGTTTGTTTCCGAGTCATGGTTGTTTATATACTTATCTATGTATTTATATACCGTTGCTTAGTACCCACGACACAAGACCTTAGGGATCTTAGTGTGGGACTAGGTCAATGTGTTGTGAAGTGTGTGAATATTTATTTATTTATTTATTATCATGCGAAGAGATGGTTCATACTTCAGAGTACACATAAGAGCGTCAGTATTGTCATTCATCATCATTTACAGCCCTGAGAAGTCCACTGTTGGACATAGGCCTTCCCCAACAACCTCCACTCCGACCGGTGGGAAGCAGCCTGCATCCAACAGACGCCGAGCGTATAGCTACGTTCTAAATGTGCCTCCTAGTGTAACCAAAATTTTCTTGTTTTTCTACTGATTGACATGGCCTTAGGGTTCCTGGTTAGTTCAGGTTACATGCTTGTGGCTACGGATCATAAGCGTGCTCTACATACCTACTTTCCATCCGTGAGCCTATATTAAGTCTCACGTGATAGGTGTAAGCTCACCACCACATTATTATCTCGTAGCTTTTCCATATTTATTGTTTGAAGAGTATAATATGAAACGTGCGTGAGCGCTACTTTTGTGATACGCAAATAAACTGGTATTTCTGTATACTGATTGTTTGAAAATCATAGCGAAACTACCAATTTTACAAACATGGATGAATACCTAAACAGTTCCTAAATGTTGATATTACTACTGAGTACTCTTGAATCGGTCTTAAGTATATAACGTTCAATTTATTAAGCGCGTTCGTTAAATGACGTGATAAAGTCGAATCGCTATTGGTGGAAACTTTTCGATACTAGGGAAATGTTTCGATAAGTGTCATTAAAAAAATTGTTACATCGTCCAAGTCCCCAGAGGCCTTACCACAACCCTATAGAGCAATGTTGCATCTTAATATTGAGGTGCTTTAAATAATGTTTAGTTCATCAATTATACGTATATGATGTGCAACGTACGTAAATCACTGTTAAAGCTCTGTCATGCATTCAATATTATTATTAGGTTTAGCTGCAGGGTAGAATGAAGTCCTCTATTCATTGAACTACATAAATGCAATACGACCTAGTCCTATATTATAAGCGGAATGTGTGAATGGGATCTTATATCTGTGCGTCAGGATTCGCATACACTTGATAATGCATACCACTTTGTTCGTAATCGATGTAGAAAAATTTTCCCCTTAAATTCTTCAAGACTAAGACTACAAGGGTATGCTTTGCGTGATGAATATAAGTCTTTGACGGTTTCTTTTGAACTAAAAAGATCAGTGGAAGATATTGTACATTTTAGTGCTTGCTATATATATTTTAGGTCTTGAATCTTGTTATCCGAAAATAAAATATTTTATTTAGGGCCAATTTTTCCAAAGGGCAAATAATAATCTATCTGTAGGATGATATGATGGCGTCTTTAAACCTGATTACGATAAAACAACATCAACTTTATCTTTAAAATAGGCTATCTAACCGTTAGAAACATCTGTCTTTAAAGTTTATTCTGGACTATGGATACTAACGCTTACCTAATTCATTAAAAACAATAAAGGTCTAAAAACATCACAGGATGAAGAACCGTACAATTCCAAACATATAAATTCGAGTTTGGAAATTCTGTGTATTTAATATTTCATACATTCGTTATTAAAATATACCAAGTATAAGGAAGAACATTTTGCACCGAAGAAGTGCAATAAAGTCCCAGCGAAACTCGGCTACATTTAAGTCCGAAGTTGCTTTTTTCTCGCTTTTCTTCATTTCTTATTGACTGTGATGCAGTCTACTTGAATACGCTTCACTTTAAAAGTATTAACGATGCATCGCAGTTATTAAGTGTTTTGCATCGAAGTAAGGACATCATTTGTTCAGTTGTAAGACAGTTTGTTATTTCCATTTGGATAGTTAAATATTTTGCTGAATGAATGATATATATAATCTATCTATGTATTTAGGTAATATAATGGTTGTGTATGTTAGTTTATAGGATTACAGATTTTGATCTCCAATTTTTTGTATTCAAATTAATTCTATAACTTCAATAGGCTGTAGTATGAATGAGATCTAGAAAATCTTTGGAAGACAAAAAGTTTATAAAAACAATACCTTTTTATGTGCAAAAATAAAACTTTATAGAAACATAAACCCGAAATAGGTGTACGAGATAAGATAGATGCCTTGGTGTAAGAGCCCCCACGTTTTTATCCTGTAGGTGACAGGGCCCGGAATGTGACCCAGGAATGTGTGATGAAGTGGTGCATACCCCAACTCTTTAGCATGCGGGGAATGCTGACTTCGCACATGTATATCAAGTAGGTAGACTTAGTAGCTGTGATTTAGATGTATGCTAAACATTTGGGTTACGCTTTCCTTAATATTACTAAATAGGAATAGAGCCGGCATAACTTTAGTCTGTGGTGTAAAGCGAGTTTTTGTATAAAAGGTAGTCTGAATTTATCTGTGCTCATTCTAATATGAAGGTTTATTTACTAAAAAGCTCGTCATTATTAGGTTGAAATGTGTGTAACACTATTCTTCACCTTAAAGAAGTTGGCTGTTCACAGAAAAATTGAGAAAAATATGTGGACAGTTAGGTACCATAGAATAGTACAGGTATTTTCTCATGCAAAGACTATTTCAAGATCTACTTATTTTATATATCAGATTAGGCAGAACAACCTACATACCTTTTATTAAACATTATACAATTAAAAAATGACCTTATTAAATTAAAATAGACCTATAGTTTAAGAGTAACGCATTTAGGTTCCCAACTTAACGAACAAATACTGTAACTGATCTCAAAGCATACAAAGGGTTATAACAGATATAATTCGCAGGAGCAAATTTTGTAGCTCTGAGCAAAAGTAAACTGAATATCATTATTTTAACATATAACTTTATAATTTCACTGAAACAATCAAGTTTGTAACCTTTATGAGAAGGTGGTAAGGTTGATTATTCGCTTTTATTCTGCGTACCAAAGTTTGCGGTGACTCAAGATTATTTGCAAGTGTAGTCTTGGCGTACAAATTTGTTTATGCAGTTCAATTTCTACGCCAGTTTTTGGTTTATGTTAGTATACTGTTAGTATGCGAACCAAGCATTAGAGTTGGTTTCTCCTTAGCCAGGTGCTTGGATAACCTGGTAAGCTTAAAACAGCAAACAATGTGTGACAGCATTTCTCTGTCTGACATTGTTCTGCCACAACTTATTTATCTTGAAATTATGAAATCATTATGTATGATATAGAGAAAGAAAGATACAAGGTATCTCAAGGATCCATGGTTTTATCTTATAACGAAGATAGATGGATAGGCAACTCTTTATTAGGTAATATTTTATATGTATGCATCGTTGGTGTAAAAAGATAGACTCACGCATTTAAGTATACTCGTAAGTTGGTTAAGATTTTTTAAAAACCTTTGTTAAAAGAGATGGTTTTGTAGAGACTTCAATACATAGATTCTATATTATATCACCACGAAAAATTGTGTAGCAATTTACAATTCAAAACCCTAATAAGTTTAGGGATAAAAAGTTTCATATAAAAGGTATATTTCTTACCACTATGCCGGACTACGACTAAGAAATAAAATAGTTATGTGTATCTCTTAAAGATTATCTTTTACACGTAGTAAAGCGCATGGCAAGGAAGCTATTCTGTTAGCTAGCTGAATATATATAACTTACATTGCCTATAATTTAATGTTTAATATTATCAAAGATTATCCTTGGATTATAATCTCCTTTTCTATCTCCAAATGGCAGTAGTCAGGTGGAATTTCTTTAACAAAATTCTACACAATACTGATGATGATTTCCGACCGAATTTCGACCGAAGGCGACCAACGGTTTTACGTGCTTTCCGAGGCACGAGCTAGGTGATAATTTTGCAATATTAAAATCTGTACATACATGAAATATATTCAGTGGTAAAGGCCCTGGTGCCCTGGCCCAAGGTGTCTGGGATAGAACTTACGCCTCCCGCTTGGAAGGTGCACGTCTTAACCACTGGGCTATCACCGCTTTTATGTAGCTATTTAGCTTTTTCAATTGATTAGTGGAACGCTACGTACTCTTTGTGAACTTTGTTAAACTTGGAGTAGACTTCTACTTGATCGGACTACTCATTTTATTTTTATGTACCTATAGATACTCCCGAGGGTTTCGATTCCAAAATGGCGATAAGTGTCCGCTTCCTTCTCGAGTATCCCTGGACGTGACTCCAGGCGGGACGAGCGGAATAAGAAACTAAATTAAAAGACGTTTTCGTTTCGTTTTACTCACTTTATTTTTGTAGGTTTGTTTATTCAGGTGGATGAAATGATTGCGAAAGCTGATAAGAGAGAAATTATTATTTTGCGTACCCAAAGCTTGCTTCTGGCACATGGATCGCATGTTCATCCAGAACCTATTTAACATTTCCCGGAGTACATAGTCTTTAAATTTTGTCGTCCAATTGGTGTAGTTAGTAGTGACCCTATCTGCCGCGTCATAGGTCCCGGGTTTGAAATCTATGTTCATTTTCGAGTCATGGATGCTTTCTTTACTTATATATGTATAGTATTTATATATCGTTGCTTATTACCCTCGGCAAAAGACCTCTTATTAATTGACAATTAATATTGTCAATAAATATTGTCTTTGGTTAATAATGTTGTGAAGGGTGTGTAAGAAACATATCACATTAAAAGTTAAATTTAATTCACCATAACATGGTTTTTTACTAGTCTCGTCTCTCACCACGTTGGAATTGAAGCAGGCAGAGGAATACGAGTAGGCGTGTTGCTCACTTCTGTCCAACCTTGATAACGAGCGTATAAAATAACGTTCACTCATATAGAAACGTAAAAAACGACTAGTTTAAATTACATTTTCTCACAATAAAAGGTCCTATAATAGTCAAAGGGTGTCCTCAGAGCTGTACAATGTCGTATTGCCTGAACAATCCGAGTCTAGCATGTTGAGAACCTTTATTCAGTCGAATAGAATTTTTCGGTGAAAAGAAATTGAGAAACTCAAAGAAAAACCTCGCCTATGTTACTCTGGTACAATAATACAAGATTAGTGGTACTTTAGAAAGCTACGAGTAAGCCGGTTTTAAGTATAGTGACTTAATTGGATACAAACATTGTTGGGATGATTTTAGGAATATCTGCTAGACATGGGCTAATCACTGACAATTGCATTGATAACGCAACTCAGGGGGTTACTATGAATTCTTAAAGGGGATGTCTCTCAGGTTCATGATTTATTAATCTTTTAAAGAATTTGATATAATAATAATATTTATTGAATTAATTTAATTTAATATAATTAGTAATTTTAATGTAATTTAAATCTACTAACCATTTTATTTTACTGTAACTTATCTAACCCAGTTGTCGGCAATAAAGACTTTGAATTGAATTGAATTATTAGCAGTATATTTACTGAATCAGTTCCCTCTTTGCTAATTATGCGAGATAACATAATGCAATGTTATGCTGATCGTTATTTCCTGTAGCAACAATGCATATTCTAATAATAATTGATATGTAATCGGAAACTGCTGATTTAGCCATTTCATGTTCGGTCTAGTTAATGACCGCTGTGTTCTATTAGTATGTAGGTAATAATTTGTATACCTGAAGATGGAGACTAAACTAGATTTGCCTCAAAATGTAATTTGTGTATATGTATGTAATGTATCAAGACTTTTTTAAAATGTTATCTTAGTTACTTACACTGTATCTGGACACGAGGCTAACTGAGCTTAGACCTATATAAGCTGTGGCTGAAAATGATGATGAACCTTTAAAACTCCCGTTTTGACGGATCGGGTCGGATCGGATGCCTACGTCATATAAAGAACACAGTCATGCAGAACAAATGTTTTTAATATATGTATTAGTGAATGGAAGGTTTGGAAAGGGAAGACCTAGCCGGACTTTCACCGAACAAATTGGTGAACCAGCGAGCGTGCATGAAAAATATCTTGAAAGTAGCTATCTACTCCACCGGGAAAGAGGCGTGACTTTTATGTATGTACTCGTATGTACAGATTTAATACATTTCAAGAAAATTAATCAGCTTGAGTTCTAAACCATTAAAATCCCACTG
Source organism: Carposina sasakii (assembly GCA_014607495.2). Lineage (NCBI taxonomy): Eukaryota > Metazoa > Arthropoda > Insecta > Lepidoptera > Carposinidae > Carposina > Carposina sasakii. Next base: position 12,107,281 of record CP053154.1, read on the forward strand.
CAACTATTTGCACACGTGATTACAAAGCGTGGTAGTTAATATATTCCGATTGCTTTGCTGTTTACTTGTTTACGAGCTCAATCTGATACACCATTAGTTAGTAATTGCTTGGTAATATTAACCTATATGAAGTTAACTTCAAGGATTAATTCTCGCGCCATGGTATTGTCATACTGCAAAACTTAAATTTATACGTTAGATATTAGGTAGGTATCTGGGTGTACTTTTAAAAAGGCTATCATAAACTATGGGATTATCAATAGGGATATCTAATTGGTGAGTAAATTGATATCTTCTTATATATAAAAATGAATTGCTGTTCGTTAGTCTAGCTAAAACTCGAGAACGACTGAACTGATTTGGCTAATTTTAGTCTTGAAATGTTCATGGAAGTCCAGTGAAGGTTTAAACGGTGATAAAATAGGGAAAAATTTATTAATACGTTGAGAATGTATCGAAACGAAGCGAGGGCGGGCCACTAGTATAGAATAAATTCTTCCGTACTTGCATGGCTGACTTTTGACAGTTCTAAGTTTTAAAAGGATTCTTAACTATATAATAAAAATAAATAATGAAGAAATTATCTACTTTTTTAAAACTCGTTTTCTATATGGGTGTAAGACTTGTGGAGCACAATAAAATAATTCAATACATAATAACAGTGAGCAGCTTAAGAAGTTCTAAATAAAACTGTAAAATTTTATTATATATTGAAATTCAATTTCAAGAAGTCCTCTATTTTAAAACAGATAATAAGCTTATAACCAGTACAAAAAATAGCCCTAATACTCGTAATATAGGATTACTTCCGCTACCTATTATTAAAATAAAAAGGATGAATCAATTATTTTAAGAACTTTGTTCTGTACCTATATATAAATAGATTGTTCTAAATGTAGAAAATGTACACAAGAGTAGCTTACGTCAAGATACGTACATAATTAGGTAGATTTAACTTAAGTATCTATAAATACTTTCCTTTTTAACCGACTTCAAAACGAGAGGTTATAAATTCGTCTGTATGTTTTCTTTTTTTATTTTTATTTTTTATATGTGTTACCTCAGAACTCCGTCATTTATGAACCGATTTCAATTTTTTTTATAGTTGGTCATGGTATACTTCCAGGTTGGTCCCATATTCACCACATCAGGATCTGATGATGGGATCTTGGAGAAATCGAGGGCAATCCTCGAATATTGTAGGCACATGTAGTCTGTTTTTATACGTTTTGATCACCTACATATAAAACATAACATCTGATGATGGAATCTCTAAGGAATCTAGGGATATCCTCAAATATAAAAGGCACGAGTACTCCGTTTTTGTAAAATAATTGGGAACAGGGCAGGAATAAGGAGTGCAATTATATGTTGCTTATATTGTCAGACGTCAAATTTCGAAGCCTAGTCATTTCTCTCTGTGCCCTTTCGTCATGTGGCCGATTTAATAATTTGCTGGCATCTAAATCTGACAATATTATGCCTTCTAAACTTCGTACACGGCATAACGTAACATACAGGATGATTTTTGGTCGTCAACGTTGCCGAAAACTACGGAATCTCCTCATCATCACGATCATTTTTCTCCATGGAAGCATACCTGGGAAGTGTCTGGTTTCCAAAATATTAGGGTCCAAAGTTGAGTAAATAGACTGCGTTTTTCTGCATAAATGCACATAGACGCGCGTAGCAGGATTTTTTCACGAAAAATAATTAATATCTGTCTATAAAAAAACTAACATAAACACTAGACACTATAAATTTCGCACGATCAAGGAATTTAAAATTAAAAAAAAAAAAAAAAATCCCAGCATTTTTTTTGGCATAAACTTACTTTATTTCATGTATAGAATACGTACGTTCGTTAAAGGTGGCCACAAAAAACACCCTGTATATTTTAGAAAAATTTTACTTTAGTTTTGGCTCATAGGGGCGGAAGTCGATTTTCGATTTAAAAAAATTATATACTTTTACTAAGCATTTTGATCACCTACATATAAAACATAATATCTGATGATGGAATCTCTAAGGAATCTAGGGATATCCTCAAATATAAAGGGCACGAGTAGTCCGTTTTTAGATGTTTATAGAGAATTTTGGTTAGCTACACATAATATAAAGTAAACGAGGGTCTGATGATGGAGCTGCCGAAAAACAGATAGTGGAACTTTTTAGTTACAAAATCCCCCTATGGCAGGGGGAGGCCTACGTCCAGTAGTGGACTGCAATAGGCTTATGAAGATGAAGATAATTGTATTACGTCGTGAAATTGTATGTTGCGTTAAGCCGTGTCCGAAGTAAGATGGTTATAGAGGAAGAGGTAGACATGAGAATAACGAGATGACGGATAATAGGGATAAATGAAAGAAGAGTACCTACATATTGCACAGACCTCAAATTATTAGGTACAGGGCAGGAAGAAGGAGTGTAATTATATGTTGCTTAAATAAGAGTGTACATGGCTGTTGTGCTGCCAAATCTCTTATATTCCTCCGAGGCGTGGTGCATGTACCGTCGCCACATACGCACTCTGGATTCCACCTCAAGTGCCTCCGATCCAGCATAAACGCCAACTTAGTAATATCTAGGAGTAGAAGTGGTCGCCATGACCGAAATCGGTCGGAGGTCATCATTATCATCATCATCATCATATTGTCAGACGTAAAGTTTTGAAGCCTAGTCCTTTTTCTCTTTTGTCATGTGGCCTATTTAATCATTTGCTGGCATATAAATCTGACAATATTATGCCTCCTAAACTTCGTACACGGCTTAATGCAATATATATTTGCCCTTTAGTAAAATTTTACTTTAGTAAGTTCGAGTTTTGGGAGGAAGTCGGTTTTTAGTTTAAAAAAATTATTAATAATAAATTTTAAATAATTCCGTAATTTATTAATTACTTACTAGTTAGTGTTTAGTGAATCCTTACATTTAGTTGCAGATTAGATTTTATAACTACCTAATATAGACAGAGATCGAAACGAAAGGATGTGACATAGACATTACTCGTATTATTAGACGTTACAGATTTTAAGCAGTATCCAAAATTGCGTGCAAATGAATCTCTTGCTGCAAAATAGCATGATGCGATGTTTCTATACCCTTTGAACTACGGTCGGTGGAGGATATTTCATATTTCAGGGCATCCCGCTGGGGATAGCCTGCGGAAGCAATGAAAAATGTTCGTGTTGTCTAATAATTTTAACACGAAAAAGTGAATTATGTTGACTGTTTGGTTTTGTTATGGGGTTCGTCAAGATCTGCCTATATATCATTTTTTTTAAAGATGAAATGAAATGGTTTTTCTGAAAACATCATCATCATCAACTCATTTCCACTGCATTCACTTGACTTTGGTGTTTTGGTTTCTGCCATACCCAACTTTCACCACCATACATAAGAGTCAGCACCAAACTTGCGACACTTTCTGGCTACTCATAAAAGAATTAAGTGCCCCATTCACCCGATTCCCATATTTACATCTACTCTCCTTACAATATCTTTGTCATGCTTACCATCCCTTGTAAATAAAGTCCCCAGTCACTTGCTCCAATTTTCTTCGCCAATCATTATTTTGCAATCTTCAAATCACATGTATTTTTCTCTTAAAAGAAAGTCAGTGATTTAATATATGGTAATATATAAGCACAATTTAGAAGAATTTGTGAAAGTATTTAGTTGCTAGTCAAGATTAACAGGCTTTTCCGCTAATACTTTCCGCTAATAATATCTCTGGATTTAAAAGGTCTAACAAGTAAGAAAAATTCACTATGGGTGCGCCCACCACCGGGCCCTACACCCTCCACTGACCCTCGGATCTGATAACTCATAACTGCGACAACAGGCACTTGCACTAACTACAATCGCCACGAGAAACCAGACCCGAGCACCTAGCATAGTGAATGTTTGAACTTCCGAATTGTAACGCCTAATACAATTTCATTAAGTAAGAAAAAACTGTGTTTGTAAACTAATAGTGTTGTTTAATATTCAAATTAGAAAAAAACATATGGTAGTTAACAGCAATGCTACATTAAAAAAATATGTAGATTTTTGTCCCAAAGCCTGTTTTTTTCTCTTATTACGTAACATGCTATGAAAACTAGCTCGTTAATGTGCATTTTTTTTGTAAATTACAGAAACCTAGTAATAATACGGGGTAATGCTATGGGGCCACAGTGTAGATGCACATGACCTGTTCATCATGCAGAAAAAATGTATTAGAATAATTGCCCGCATTGATAATACACAAAGCTGTAGACCGTATTTCCTAAAATTTAATTTACTGACATTGCCTGCAATATATATACACGACATATGTTTATTTACATTTAAAAATCGAAATATATTTCTCCAAATAAAAGATACCCATAATATCAACACACGTAATAAAGAAAATCTATACCAACCTCCATCCAAACTGAAAATGCTAAACGAAAGTTCATATTTTATGGCAATCAAAATATTTAATAAATTACCGAAAAAAATAAAAAATGAGAGTAAATTAACCACATTTAACCATACATTGAAAAAATACCTGATTGAAATATGTCCCTATGACTTAAATGAATATTTAACTGGACAATAGTTATTGCACATGCACCTATATAATAATAATAAGTAGATTTAAAAAAAAAACATAATTATAGTTTAGTTTACTTTAGTCTTTTTAGTTTTAAGAGTGTTGCGGTGCCTCATAAGGGCTACTAAGTTATAAGTGCTTTGATACTCAATTAAAACTGTTATGTACACTTAGTATGCAATAAAATGATTTGATTTGATTTGATTTGATTTAATAGCTACAAAACAACGCCTAATTTATTTGCGCGAGTGCCCATAGCCCGTCGCTCAAGTACCGCTGCTCAGGTATTCAGATAAAAGTGGGCAGTAAGACCTCCACATGGGGGTGTATTTATCGATAAAAGGAAGTGCACAACAAGCCCATAAAATATCGCTAACTCTATCCTGGACACACTGTATATGTAAGTAATGTAACTGAAGTCTATCGTCGATATCATGATTAGCATCGCTTTATCAACGCAGCGAACATAAACATTGACGATGACTTTTATGCATACACATTTTCTGTTTACATACGCCAACATAGAAAAGCGTTTTTTCACACTAGTGTTTTTTCGGCCACTGCACTAGACTAAGTTCACTTGTTTTCGCGGCTGTCGGATGCGAGTTTTTGAATTATTCAACTAAGTGAGTGTTCACCAGTAGCATGCCAGGTTATTTCTACTAATTTCATCCAACAGAAACGTAGCTTAAACGCAAAACGTTGTGGAACGCACTGAATTGTGATATTTATATCTATTGTACCTGTTTCTACCCTATTTGTATTATCTAGTTTCGGTGTTGTTGAACGAATGTACTATTGTTTATGAATACTATTCTATTTTATTTACTTTACTTTGTGTTTAGGCACATTGAAGAACTTACCTATGATGGATTAAAACAGATATTTGCATATATAATATGTCTAAGTATCCACCATAAAGTAATCATCATCAAGCTTTTCACCGAGCTTCACTAACGTTTGCGTTTCTGTCGAGTTTCAGCTTGAATAGATTAGTACAACCGGGGGGCTACATTCAGGCCGGCTGTTCTATTGCTGAAGAATGACAATTATTACGGCCAGTGCGCTCTGTGAATACTGTTTAGTTTTTGTGGTTTTTAGGATATTTATAAGAAATGGAATTATAAGCCCGAAAAATGTTAACTAGAAAGAATTTTGGCTGTGCTTGGTTTGAACGAGATATGAAAGCCATATGTGAATGTAAAGAAAGATAACCAAGACTTGTGCGTTAACTTAGTAGTTGTATATACCTACTATTACGGTCTATTGAACCTTCCCAGGTAGTAAATAAATAATATACATATATCATATCTATTTTTCTATTCTATATACATATAATAAAAATGTAACGGATCGCTGTCTGTACATGGAAGATATATGAGAAAAAATATTATAGGAGACCTTTATCAACGCAATAATACCCAAAATAATGATTTCTCTGTTTGTCAGTTTTTCTGTTTGTCGGTTTGTCTATGCGTGCTAATCTCAGAAACGGCTGAACTGATTTCGATTCAGTTTTCAGGAATATATTGTGACAGGCTACTTTTATCCCGGGAATATTTATTTATTATATTTATATTCCGGAAAATTTAGACATTTTGTTTTTTCTGTAGTCCACGCGGACGGAATCGCGAGCGTCCACTAGTAATGAAATGTAATTTGTCTCAAATTAAAAAATACCAAGAACAAAGAACCTTAAATCTAATCTGACTATAGGCTTCAAATAACGCAATAATTCTCAATACGCGAAAAAAGTATTTTTTAATCACCAGTTTTATCTTTTATTTTTATACCACAAGCCAGAAGATTATTTTCACGTACCTATCTACGACATGCGATATCATAACATCACAATTATCGCGCTGTCATACGCCTAACCCTCATCACTCCAGTGACTCCCATCTGCGCCCGTAATCACAGATTAACTTAATCCGAACTGAACAAATCTGTTTCGTTCTATCAAATCGAATCACTCGACATTTTTGTACGTTTCCTATTCATGTGATATTAATAGGCGTAATCCTTGGTTAGTGTTGTGCTAATTGGTTTGTTTAACGCATAATGGTTCGGGGCCTCACTTCCCGCATCCTTCAATATTACTTCACAATATGTTTCTTGTATATGATTATGCTGTATCCCAAAAGATCGGTACTATTAATGGTTACACCTTATATTATATATACTCGACATACATACCTTAAATTGTAATAAATATAAAAAAAAAAACAAATCGGCGACGTTACCTCATCTCATTAGAAATGAATGGTGAATGGGTGAATCAGCTGATCATATATGCGCCATTTTGTTTTCTAGTTTACACTTTAGTTAGACAATTTATTATATTATCCATAAGAAGTTTAAGATTTTACATTGATTTGACTTGCTCATTTAGCGTTAGCCTGATCGTAATAAAGTATACCTTGGTCCATTTATTTATCTTACTACTTGACAAAAAAAGTCGTTATTAGCGAACATACTTATACATACATACACAACTCACCGTGACAAAATACAGGCCAGAAAATAGTCAAACAGTAAAACCAGCATTTTTAACATATTCACATAGTATAATTTAATTTTATTCTTTTTTGTAAAATAATGTCACTGCGAAGTCCCGTGGGACTCGACAAATGTGGAACATCGGGGCATGCACACTGCACTTTTAGACGCACCGCATTTTATCTGCACTTTTTCAAAGCTTTTAACTTTTATAGGCTTTCTACTCATAGTTCATACTGACGTGTAAAATACACTGCTCTTTTGTATTGTTTTGCTTTCTATTTTTTGTTCACGCCTATATTTATAACTTTTAAGCGAGGTAAAAATTAAGTGACGTTTGGATAATAAATTATATATTTCTACTCTCTCGGGTATTCCAATGTATTACACATGGCAATTTTTATCAATCATGTTATTTTAATGTACTAGTTTAAAGTAGAGATACGGAGTACAAAGTTCTTATACAAAGGATTTGCACCAGGGAAATTAACACTTCGATTACTATGTACTAGTTTCTGAAAGTAAGTTTAATTAAACAAGACACTGTCACTATACAGGGTGTAACAAAAGAGGTATTTTAAGCGAAAAGTTTTTTCACTCCCAGAAAAGCATAGAAGAATGTCTTATAATAATAATAGAAATTTCGTTTAATGTTAATAATATAATAATTTAGAAATTGGGTAGGAACGTGTAGCTATGGTACGAAATAATTAGACAACACATAAAGGTAATTAATTATTTCTATAATGAAACTAGACATTATAAAGTTCGTAAATTTAAATTGAGATTGATCTTACACTAACTAACTAAACACATATAAACTAAATTTAAAAAAAAACCCTACTGCAATATTAAAATTGCAAATTTTGTCCCCAAATGCCAAGTCAGCGAGACATATCTTTATCCAGCTAGTTTTCTAGACATTTTGGGATAAAACCATCTTTACCCAACTTGATTTCTTGGAATTACCCATTTTCTGCTCGGAAAGGCGGTCCATGTTCCCCAACTGCACTTTATGAGGCATTGTGGTAGTGAATTTCGTAGTGCATTGTACAAAACGCAGCGTTCTATGCTTCATGTAGAACCTAGAGGTTGAATAAGGGCGTTATCTCAATAGAACACCATTTCACGCTACCAAAAACTAATATTGTCACATGGTCCTAGATAATAACATTCGATTGGGAGTTAATCCTCTTTTCCTCGAACTATAGGCTCGATTGTTTCATCCGAAGTTAAATTTACTGTTAGTTAAAATACTTAAAAACATTGGCCCTTGGCCTAGGGATGGTGCGTATTTACGTGACCTGGTTTTAAAACCAGGTTTTTACTTGGAAGTACGTAAACCAGGTACGGGCCGAAATACGTGGAAGACTTTGAAGGTGTTTGCCTTGCAAGTATCGTAGTGATAGTTTGAATCCAAAATTAAACCTTAGGCTATATCTATTAAGGTGTATAATCGCGCTATGTGAAAGAAAATACTTTTCGATTCGAAATATGAAGCACGACTATAGATACGTGAGCAAGCTCCTGCGCTGGAGTTTCAACAGTGTGCAAAAGTAGGCAGTCTAATGGAAATTCTGTACCCGCTGCTGCTGACGGTGCCGGAGCTGTACCGGAATTGGACCTCCAAAAGTGTACAAAAGTGGGCAGTCTAATGGATGTGCTGTGGTCGCTTCTGCTGACGGCGCCGGAGTTGTACCCGTTTTGGCCCTCCAAAAGTGTGCAAAAGTGGGCAGTCTAAAGGATGTGCTATGTCCGCTTCTGCTCACGTCGCAGGAGCTGTACCCGGTTCGGACCTCCAAAAGTGTGCAAAAGTGGGCAGTCTAATAGATGTGCTGTGCCCGCTTCTGCTGACGACGCAGGAGCTTACCCGGTTTGGACCTCCAAAAGTGTGCAGGAGTAGGAAGTCTCGTGGACGTGCTGTATACTGTGAAACTCTTTTTTGGTACATTCATATATAGGTACATACTGTAATTAAAACTTCCTACAACAAGTATGGTACACAAGAGAATGAAGTATTTAAAGTATTTCGCAGTCCATTCGCTATAATGTTCTTTATTACAGTCACGATAAGGATCAATTTCCTACGTAGTTAAAAATAATTCAAAGTATCTGGAAACCTGGTTTTTAGCCCTGGTACGAATTGATGGACGTACTTTGAAGCCCTGGTACGCAAACCGTCAAGTACGACCCATGTCTACCTTGGCCCTTAGCAGGTTTGTTTCATACATCACTATAATTAGATCGTTACTTATTTACGCAATCAAAATAATCCTGTTTTATGGGTGGATTTTAAGAAATCCAAAAGTGTATTGCCAAACATATAAATTCCACTGTGGTGGATGTTCTTAAAATTTGGGTATCTTGTAGATAGGTCGGATCGACTATAGAAAGGTTAATTGGGCTTAACTATAGATTACATAACAGTTACTTGGTTAGTAGCACTTGACGTCACGCTGTTTCTTTGTACTAAAAAAGTCGTATACTCGAACATGCCTTTCTAATGCTTCTGTATTACCTAAGTAGGTAGAGGCCGTTTCATAGAATAAGTCCTATTCCTGATTTCGGTCCTAAATTTTGTTGTATGCAGTGAAACAGAAAATGTGTTTATACACATAGAATCTAACGCCATCATCCATCGGAACAATACGGCGAATCGCATGATACCATGGATATTAGAGATATATTGTGAGTTAAGGCGATTGGCGGCGTCACCACATGCCCTAATGAAGTAGGTTTAAAACGCGGCATTCTATGCTGTCATGTACGAAACCTCATGGTTGCGGCCGCGGAATTTATTGTTTTTCGGTTTTAAAACTGAAATAGTTTTCATCATGCACGTCTGCTTTAGTCGTAAACTTGGCGTTTCGGCTGAAGGTTTTGTAGTGTGGAAATGAATTTTTCAAATTTATTTTACAGAAGGTTTATTTTGCACTTAGCACTGTTTATTTTTATGCACACATGTTTAAGTCTATTCGTTCATACGTTTATGCTGTGTTTCATAGATAATCTAAATGAATTTTGACTATGTACAAAGTTTCTTATTACTTTGCTAAACAGGGTGTAAGATAAGGGGTATACTTAGCGAAATGCTTTGGAAATATCCCACTGTAAAAACTATCAAAAATTTTAGTACAGAAATTATATGTTAGTTTTCAAGATTGTATGAGTCTCAAATTTTGTATAAAATTTCTCCATAACATACTATTCATTTCGTACTTCATAACGTTTCATAAAAATTCTGAATCTCACTTTTAATAAACTTACACCGGTATATTCCAAGCACGTGATATAAGGTATAAACCAAACATAGTAACAAAACGTCCTTTGTATCATCCAAGGCTCCTGAATGCGGTTACGGCACAATCTACTTGGTGCTGCATAAGCCGACCCTCTCCCGCACTGGTGTCAGTTTTGTTACACGTGTTTAAGGCTTCAATCACACCGCTTTGTATAAATACATGTTATAACATGAGAGACGGTGTGTATCTTAATGGTATGTACCTTATACGTCACAAATCAGAAAAAAAATCGCGAGGTCAAACCTACCTGAATATGTAGTAATACATATGTAGATAGATAGATACAATTCTTTGTTGAACTACAGATTCTTATTCAAGGGCGAGCTTAATACCTTCCATAGTACTTATACTCTACCAGATAATCTATTTACTTAAGCACAAAACTAATTTATGGACTAGTGTTTCCAAAAAATCGGGTTGCCAGAAATTGTGGAGGAGATCCTACAGCCACGTTTAACAAAGCGGGAAAGAGTGACAAGTTGCTAGCTCATCGCCTAAGAGAACGGCCCTAATCAAATTCAAATACTCGTACATACAATGTAATTTAACATTCTTATGGATAATTACAGCGACGTTTGCCATGACCGCTGAATTGATTGAGTGAATGATGCTAGGGCACATATAAATTATATAAGATTTGGGAACAAATAGATCGCAGGATGATTTACTTCCCAGTTTTTATACTAACGTATCTTGTTTCTTCTATGCTGCTCTGGGAGTGAAAAAAAAAACCGTATAAATACTACAGCTGCTTCTCTTCCCGGGCATACTGTACGTACAAGTCAGTAGAGGGACGTGAGGGTCTTGGTGTTTTGTAGGCGATGGGCTGACCACCTGTCACTACTAACCGAACTTCTACATCTCAACTATACTTTCAAAATTGGTTAGAAGTAGCACCATGTGGTTCTATCGGCCCCTGGTGCTCTGCCTACCCCGTAAGGGATAAAGGCGTGATTATATGTATGTATGTATTTTATCTTGTTTCTATTCCCATTATAGTGCTTTACCAGTTACAAATTTACTAAGTATAAATTCTACCATGGTGTGCAAAATAGCTTCCTTTACCCTTCTTGATTTAACAGCCAATTGCAATATACTATCTCAAGTTAGTTAGATTCTCAGGTGTTTTTCATTTTAAACAGAAGAATATAAGTATTGTATTTTGTTTGAAGTAATTTAACATGTAAGTGGATGATAAAAAATTGAAAGGGATGACGGCGTACTTACTATGGAAGCCCTCAGTCCAACTACGGGATACGGTAAGTCATAAAGTCATGCAATTTCATTATCATTAACTGTATAAGCATTATTGTTTCTACCGTGGAAGTAAAACGCTGCTATACAAAGAATAGAACAACATCTTTTCAAAATGAAAACAATCCTGCCCAATTCATGGTTACCCCGCATATCATAACATTTTAATTTTATACCTCGTTAAAGTAATAAATGAGACTGGGGATCAACAAGGACATTTACCATATTTTAATTTGAATGAAATTAAAAAGTAAACACAACTTGCAAAGGCGGCCAATCGCATATAGAATTTTAAATTGCATACATTATGTTAATCCCATCACTATAGCGCAGAATAATTATTTACCGAGGATTAAGCTTTTGTACCGGAAAACGCAAATAAATGTTTCCTGAAAAGCATTTGTTTGATGTAGTGTAATTAAACCCAGCTTGTTTTTTTTAACTTAAATGCAATAATAAAATTAAATGTGGTGTCGTGGGACACCAGGTAGGAACGAAGTTCCTTCGGCTAATGTAGAATCGAACACGATTCTGCAAAAGAAAAATTCCGCGTGCCAGCGCTCAATTTTCACCATTTGAGCCACCGGGTATATGTCTAATGTGACGTATTCGCCATCGTGCTTGTCCATGAATTCATATTGGCAACGTATATACTATGCATTCCCGATAGCTATACACTAGAGAGAGAAGGGATCTCGAGCAGAACGAAAAGCTGAATCCCTCAGCACAATGTTTAAAGATGAAAGGATCAACGCTTGTGTATACTGTCGTCCTGCGCACGGATCTATATTAATGGAGAAGGTTTTATAGCATTTATCTTAGTCAAGTTTATATTATAAAATTTTTTTCAGTTCGGTCGCGCAGCAAAATCCCTATCTCCTCCAAGCCTGCCGTAAGGAACTTCGTACCAATTATTAGTCTTATCTCTTGTTGTCGATTAAGGAACTCAGAGGCATACTCTCAGGCGATGCCCTGCTGTGCTAAACGTTGCTGTGGTATCCCTTTTGTGATCCTGTCGTTCTGTCTACCTCATTTTGGGATCACAGCCATGTCTACTACTAGTATATGTTTGTACACGGTTGCCATACAGGGCGTTGCTGTGAGTAGGTCACACTTTGCCTTGGCAGAGGCTATTATGCCAATGTGATACTTTATAATATCGTACGAAATTACTCTGGCGTAAATGAGGCTAAATAGACCCCTAACAGGTAAAGTGAGACAAATCTATTCAACCGGATCCGCCTTAAAACGGTTCTCTCAGAATGGCTACATTCAATCTCGCGCCTGACAAAAACCAATAGACTTGAGCGAGATAGGACCTATTTAGGTGTCGGTCGGTTCTATGTAAGAATAATGTAGATGAGCTGTGATAATCAATCGCGACCAGCAATGTAGACCTGCCAGGTGCGATTGAGTGACCACTTTTAACCGATTGTAACGTTTGAGGATACTATTACAAATTAGTATCTGGATTTACAATTGTTAGAGGATATTTACAATACGCTGATGCATTCAAAAGCCCAAAAACTCCATGTGGTCCTTAAATGGGAACTAGAACTCCTAAGAGAGAAAGTATGTATACTATATTACCTGCGACCCCATTTTCTATGGACAAACGTGGTCAATTGTTTTCTGGTCAACTCTTCAATGTCCTTCCTTAGTGGTCGGTTGGCTGCAGATGGTGAAGTGAATTAGATTAAGAGAAACACTGAGGTTCGGTCATGCCAGAAGTAATAAGGGTTCAGTATTTATGAGGGACACGCAAATTAATTGAATAAAACCAGTAGGCCAAATCTTGAGCTCTCATAATAAAGTCGTCGAGGAGGGCAAATAATTATCATTTAGATTATGAAAGGATGTGAACTTGTTATTAATTCACTTGAATTAATTTCGCAGTGATTCTGTGGCCCTACATTGTTATTTATTTTATTTTATATCATAGTAGGTATGAGACTTTCGTTGAGTTATCGAGTATCTATAAAGAAGAAGTAGTAGTATTTCCTTTACATACACCTAATGATTTTCAGATTCATTCTATAGTTAAGAATCTTTTCAAATAGAGAACTATTAAAAGTCAACTACTATTGAATGAAATAAAGTATGCATTACAGTCTCAAATAATGACATAATTTAGAGTTACTTGTTTAGAGATACTGGTGTTACTCTATTTTGGTGCATAAACAAGCAGCAACTAACCTAATCTACTTACTTACTCTACTCTGTCATGCTGTAGAACAACGTAATATATATTTTCCAATAACTAAGGGCACGAACATACTTCAAGTGTGGAATAACTTGCAAAAGAGATTTGTATCCAGCGCATTCTATTCATCACGACAAAGATCTCGCGGACTCTAGCTTTAAAGAAAATTGGATGTCTTTCTCTGTCGTACCCGGATTTATGGATGTTTCATCGAGGATTTACTAATGCCAGAGAGCTCTGCGCTTACATATTCTGCAGTGTAGTATTGTCTAACTTCTGTTTAATCTCATTGGGATGTTGTGTCTAATTTTTTGTAAATGATGTAAGTGTTTACAAAAACTTTACTAATTTTATTTGACTTATTTGAATGTTTACTCAAGTACATAATATTATTATGACTGGCATATGTCTACAAATCAGAGTCCAATCAATTTTTATCAATGAGTCCAATCAAACATTTCATGTTACCTACTACTCCTGCTATTAAGGTAATATAAGGTGTATAGCTATCGGGATGAAAAATAACGTTGCCAAAATGTAATTTGAGAAAGAGATGGTAAAATTCGTCATCCGAGTAAATGACCCGGTAGATCTGTGGTAAGAGAGCTGGCACGGAATGCAGAGGTCGTGAGTTCGATTCCCACTCGGGTGAAGAATTTTTTTCCATTTCTTTATTAATAATTTTATAAGTATTAAGGTAATGTTTATTAATGTAACTTGTCTGAAGTCTTAACAGGATCGATCAACTTTGTGCTGCCTAAATTATCTAAAGTTAAATTCATGAAGATATGTTTTGTTGTTTTATAGTAAAAAAATATATTTCGCACGTAATATAGAAGTATCGTATAGCCATTTTGTTGGAACCTCTATACGTATTTCTCATAACTTCAGTTCATTCAATCAATCATTCAATTTAAACGTACTAATAAATGAACTAGTTTAATTCATCAGGAATAAAACTAATTGAACTAAATGCTTTTATACAGGGTGTTTTTTTGTGGCCACCTTTAACGAAGGGTACGTACTCTATATATCAAATAAAGTAAGTTTATGCCAAAAAAAATAATGGGAATTTTTTTTTTTTTCAAAAAAAATTTTTAATTACTTGATCTGGCGAAATTTATAGTGTCTAGTGTTTATGTTAGTTTTTTTATAGACAGATATTAATTATTTCTCGTGAAAAAATCTTGCTACGCGCGACTATGTGCATTTAGGCAGAAAAACTAAGTCTATTTACTCAACTTTGGACCCTAATATTTTGGAAACCAGACACTTCCCAGGTATGCTTCCATGGAGAAAAATGATCGTGGTGATGAGGAGATTCCGTAGTTTTCGGGAACGTTGACGACCATAAATCACCCTGTATTGAACCTTTTAGCGTAATATGACCATTTGCAAAAGCACCCAATTGTTTTAAAGTTCAATCGATTTATTGTCCATCTTCATTTGTTTTGTGGTTAAACTGTATCATTGCCGATTGGTGAAGTTGGTAGTGACCACGCCTGCCGTACCAAATTGATAGGTCCTGATCAGATTAGGGCAGGTACAGTTTATCGTAATAGGTGTTTGGCAATCGAGGTAGCATTCAAAAATCCACGTGAAAATATCTTTAAATTAGAAGAGATAACTCAAGAAAACGAATCAGTACTACTGAGAACCGAGGGAGTTTAACACAAAGGATCCTATTTACTATACGTTACAATATATTAGTAATGTAGTACATTACTATACATTACACTAATACAATATAAGTGTCAAGGACTGGAATTGTGAGGCACCAAAAAGTCTAATGGTGCATCGAAACAGTTAGTATGACATTAGCACTCTATGATATCTTATTCCTCTATGCTTTAACTTCATCAGGCGCACATATCTCCTTCAACGTGTATGTTATGAGAGTCGACTCAAGAACTCAATACTCAATAATTAATTGCATTCATACGTAGTTAAGGATCTTAATTAATAATTGACAGATAACATATGACCCTGTTGGGCACAGCAGCATGTTTTTAGTGTGGTAGGCAGACTGAAGCATTTCATAGTTAATTTCGGGTTCAATTTTAATTGCACCATTCGTCATGTTAATTATAATTTTTTGTTTATTTATTACACATTATCATATACTTCTTGTAGTATATTTATAATATTTTATTCATTTACTTCACTCGGGCCTTCTCTCAGGCGATAAGCTCAACTCGTCACTGATCAACTTACATGTGTCGCCGCCTTAGATGTATTATAACTAGATTCAGTGACAGCGCTCAAAAAATGGAACCACAAACAGCTGCTCAAATGTATGGCTGGGCGTCTATTGTCATAAATTGATACAAGCACAGTCGAGTCTTGTGGTAACTACATAAGATTTAAGTTTAAATATCTGGTCTTTACTCGTGCACTTTTTATAAAGATTCATTATGAACTCGAAGAACTGATGGCTGATGGAGTCGGAAAGTTCTAGAGTGGATACCACGTATCGGCAAGCGCAGCGTGGGAAGGCCACCCGCGAGGTGGATGGACGACCTGGCCAAGATCGCGGGCGTCGGTTGGATGCAGGCGGCTTCCGACCGGTCGGAGTGGAGGTTGTTGGGGGAGGCCTATGTCCAACAGTGGACTTCTCAGGGCTGTAAATGATGATGAAAACCCGTGTCTACCTATAATTACGTCACTGGTCGCCGCTAAGTAACTAACTAAATGTGGCTGTGGCATCTCTGTCGTCATTCTGCAGCTCTGGCTACCCCATTACAGGAACACGACAGTATCTATGGCCGTATTTATTTATGTATGTAATACATACAATAATGAACTATCCGAAAATAGTTAAATTACTATGCATAAATGGCATACTTGACATTGTCAGTTATAGCAATGGGATGAATGTTTAAATTCTGGGCTGCTATCCAGAATATTTGAGTTGGTAGTGAGACGTCTCTCGTATTAATGGGTGAAAATATACGAGCAACGGTTCTCAGTCTGATTTGTGAAGGAAGGATAAACTGGAGATGGCATGTACGTGTGTTATATTGAATTGTTATAATAAATGTTATAGAGAAAAAACAAAATGTCGAAATTATTCGGGATAATAACATTTTCCCGAGATAAAAGGTAGCCTATATGTTAAGTGGGACCTGTCACAATATATTCTTGGAAACTGCATCGAAATCGGTTCAGCCGTTTCTGAGATTAGCGTGCACAAACGCACAGACAAACAGATAAAGTTTATGCCAAAAAAATTGCTGGGAAAAGATGTCAATAAAAAAAAAAAAAAATTACTTGATCGTGCGAAATTTATAGTGTCCAGTGTTATTGTTCGTCTTTTATAGACAGATTCTAATTATTTTTCGTGAAAAAATCTTGTTACATGCGTCTATGTGCATTTATGCAAAAAACGCAGTATATTAACTCATCTTTGGACCCTAATATCTTGTGAAACCAGACACTTTCTAGGTATGCTTTCATGGAGAAACATGATCGTGATGATGAGGAGATTCCTTGGTATTCGGGAACGTTGACGATCAAAAAATATCCTGTATACATGTGATAGTTCATATAATTGTAGGTATATGTGATTTTCGAATAATAAACTATTATTCTGTGATGTTGATCATAAGGTGTCAGATTCAAGACTCAGTGGATAGGATTCGTAGGCTGATTACGTATCTTCAAAAGCAAAGCTCAAATAAACATATTCGCAATATGACAGCGGATATTCAAATTCGAGGTGAAGTGTCAAATTCGTATCTTTGAGATTGCTATTAAGTATTGCATAATGCATTATATTTTTAGGGACTCTTTATTCTATGATCGTAGTCCTGGATTGACTATCGCATATCTTCTCAGTGCTTTCTTCATGGTCTGAACCGTTCGTTTGTTTGAATTATTTATCGTTCAGTAATGACATTGATATCGAATTCAGGAATAGCCAACTAAGAAACCGAAATGTATTCGATTGACGCAGAAGATTTTAGCGAATTGGGTGTATTGTTTTTCAAATTATTCAGAAGTGTATAATTTAAGAATATTTAGTGTTATTTTTCGTCTATATTTAGATTGTTTTTTAAAAACTGGACATATAGTTCAGTGTCACTTGTAATTATTTCCATATCCCTGAAATAGAGATTCTGGTTCATTTTAAAGGAAAATCCTTAGTTTGACTGGACTGATTGATAGCAAACGTAGCCGTATATATAGTACATTAAAATATACCCTTCCATTACCCTTGCAACTTAATAGTGTTTATTTATATATTTATTTTGTATAACTGCTGTCTTGACCTTTGTTTCGAGAGGAGACTGTAGATTCGTAGTACTATTATAATAGTATATTAGTGGACGCCCGCGACTCCGTCTGCGTGGACAACAGAAAAAACAAAATAAAAAACAAAATGTCGAAATTATCCAGGATAAAAACATTTTTCCGGGATAAAAAGTAGTATTAATATATTCCTGAAAACTGTATCGAAGTCGGTTCAGCCGTTCCTGAGATTAGCGTGCACAAACGCACAGACAAACAGACAAACAGACAAAAATTCCAAAAATCATAATTTGGGTACTATTGCGTTGATAAAGGTCTCCTATAATATTTTTAACCCCCGACGCAAAAACGACGGGGTGTTATAAGTTTGACGTGTCTCTCTCTCTCTCTCTGTGTGTGTAAATTTGTATGTGTCTGTCTGTGGCATCGTAGCTCCCAAACGGATGATCCGATTCTAATGCGATTTTTTTGTTTTAAAGGTATATCAGCCGAGAGTGTTCTTAGCTATGTTTGGTGGAAATCGGTTCAGGTCTTCAAAGTCATCAGGTCGTTTGTTAGGTGTGATAGGAATGTTACACGCTCAGTTTGCTTGCAAGCATCTGACATTTGAAACACTAATGTCTTCTGGAACCACTGAGCTGGTCTGCTGTTAGGGCTCGAAGATAGGAGACGTAACCCTGGACTGCCTTTTAGTAAACCCATCGAGTTTGGACTCGTTGGATTTGTCTTAACTAGTTCTCTTTATGTTTCTAATTGACGAGGACCTGATGCTGGAAATCTGAAACCTCTGAGCTGGTCTGATGATAGGGCTCGAAGGTAGGAGACGTAACCCTGGTCTACCTTTTAGTAAACCCATCGAGTTTGGGCTCGTTGAATTTGTCTTGACTGGTTCTCTTCATGTTTCTAATTGACGAGGACCTGATACTGGAAATGGGATGTGGCGGATGAAACCCTGGAATGCCGGAATAAAACGGATAAACCGATTTATATTTTTGCTGAAAATCTAGAATGACCAAAGTTTAATCTTTATTGTTTCTTAATCTCTGCAATTCTCCCAGAACCAGTTTGTCATGAGGTTTGTTAAACAACGACGCGACAAAATTTAATCAAAAATTTCATACGTACGGTCAACAGCAAGCCAAGATAACCATTTGCAGTTCAAAATTAGCGGTTATGCCTCCGACATAAAGGTGGCACAAAGTCCCGAGTAGAAAGTCTGACATGCTTCAGTTGGTACTTAGGTACGTAGTGTTAAAAGTTATTTTTTGCTTTTTATGGGGTTTAGCATTTTAAACCTTTTGTCATAATGATTGGGTACTTTTTTTGGGTCGGGTTTTTTTTTTATTTTTAATTTTTTTTCTTATATATCTTCCATGTACAGACAGTGATCCGTTAAATTTCTATTATATGTACATATAGATTCTGTGACATTAGTAACCAAGCTGCTGCTAATTGTAATAAATTATTTTATTTACCCAGACAAACAGTCTGTGCAATTGTATTCGCATTCAAAAAGATTTATCCACATACAAATAACTTTCATTACCTAACAACGCTATTAAGGTGAAATTTCTAAACAATATTTAATTTTTATATTTTAATTTGAAAAACGTGTGTATAGCCGAATAATATTAAAAGGAGGCGTCTCAGGCTGGAATATTAAAACACGACCAAAATTTAATATCCACAACAATCCAGGAGACGCCCAGAGATTTATGAAACGGTGGGGTTATCAGCCGAAATACAGGGTAACCGAAAATATAAAAATCGTGGATAATATTTCTAGGCTTTCGCTAAAAATAAGTCTTACACATTGATTGATATGAGGAAATGGACGTCAGTAATTAAATGAAAGTATTGAATACTTGATTATTTTTTTCAGAAGTCCAATTATTATTAGTATTGTTCATATTGATAATTTGGTAATTTTATCTCAACTATACCCTCAAAATTGGTCAGAAGTGCCACCATGTGGTTCTATCGGCCCTTGGTGTTTTGCGTACCCCGTAAGAGATAAAGGCGTGATTATATGTATGTATGAAATTTAAAAAAGTTATAAAAGTAAAGTACAGGTGGCGTAATAAATTTATAGTAACGTTAGAACTGATTTTAGGTTATTAAACTATCGTCATAATGTTAATAATTATTATGTTCAGACTTTTAATTTAGAAGTAGAGTTTTCATCCACATGATTGTGCTTGGAGTTTTCTATACTGATTTTTACATTTTGTAATTAACTAGCGCACTAGAAACTGTAGAGTCGCTGCGAAAAAGTTGGAGAAATAAAAGGAAGAAAGCTATAATTTTTCTATAATAATAATCATTTAAAAGTAGCCCTGTATGTATGTATAGCTGTAAACAAAACTTGATTTACCTTATTATGAGCTAGAAAGGTTAATAAAAAAGATATCTTAAGACTTAATTTAAGTCCGTAAGGCAAAACTTCCTTTTTAATTAAAAATAACTTTAAAACACGAAAATGGTAATTAAAGTACAGTTAAAATTTACTGATATCACAAACTAGTTATTTTCATACTATATAAGTACAACACCGAAATAAACTGCACGTGACATATTCCGTATATTACCAAAGAAATTTTGTACAATTTCGTGTGGAAATTACCAAGTAATTTCTTTTATGTTTATTACTTTACACATTACGGCATATAACGTGAGGAAAACTTGCTGGATTGCTCATGAAATACGCGGTTTTGAACCTTGCTTTTATTGTTTTAAGGTTTTTGCGTGAAGACTTGAAGGTTGGTTCTGGAAATGAATATGTAGGCGTGTAGGGATTCAGAACCTGAGGTAAGCGTTCTATAGAGCCATTCGAGACAAACATTCAACGTTTTCAGAGCTGAAAGATTGTAAACGGCACAATCTTTTAATACTAAACTGAAATTGGGTATAAAATGTTATGCTTCTCTGAGATTCTAGTCACAGATGCTACATTTTTGGAATGGTTAGAACTAATACATCGGGAACGGAAAATACCAGAGTAGGTACAAGTTACAGCCCGTTCAAACATAGTCTCCGTGTATGTATAAGGTAGCCGTTTTAACGGATACGACAAAAAATTATGCTTACTTTACACATAGGCTCCGTAACGTTTAAAATATCCGTCATTTACTAGATACGATGTTCACAAGCAAATTCACAGTATACCGCCGCTATTCTACCAGGATTGCCCCTCACCCCCGCACAGTTTCTATCTGGTAAAATTCTACGGTAACATAACGGATACGTATTCCGTTCATCCAGTATTCGATGACAAAACGGATGACATAATTTTACCGGACCGTTTTTTACTATATACTGTATGTCAGGTATGTTTGCGGACGCGCACGTGGTTGGCTTCGCCGCCACACTACGCAAGTGTCGCCGCGGCGCTCTATCGGCTGCGCGCCAGTTCCAACACCATCCTGCGATGATAGCAGGCAGACTGGGCAATCGCTATACTCAGTACTGGACCAGGGTGCATCTTAGTGTGTGTACTAATATGGTTATGTAAGTCATTTGTGTATTACTAACATTCTATGGATCATCTTTGTCTGAATTAAATGTATTTTATTTTATTTATTTATTTATTTATATATGAAGTCATACAACTCCATGCGCCATCGATGAAAAAAAAACGTATCCGATAAAACGGACCAGTAAAACGGAGACCATGTGTGAACGGGCTGTTATAGTAGGCTATTATAAATTAACATAATAGCTACTTCATTCCTTCATTCCCTTTTAAATTTTCATATACTCTTCTTCCCGTTGATTACATTATTCATCGCTCCATAACGCAATCCTCAAATGAATATGTAGAAATTCATAAGCGACCACAAACGTCGCCACAAACGTTTAATGGCGCGTTGAAAGGCGACGTTACAGCAGACACCACAAACGTCGGGGCCTAAAGCCGCACGACAAACGTCTTAATGCTAGCGCGTTGAAAGGAAACTTTAAATTGACTAAAATCGATTAAACGATCAGTTGCAGGCGACAGCCAATCACGTTGTTTACACTGCAAGACGCCACCACATTTTTGGCCGAGCCGCGGATAAAATAAAAGCGTTAGTTAGGAACTATAACGGCCAATAGAATTAGCTGAATTCGAGGCACGGACGAGAGCGTTGCAGAAAATTCAATTAGAGTGATTAGTTTCACCCTGTGACTTTATTTTGCTCTAAAAGTATCCTGGGCTGTTTCAAAACAAATAGACAACCTTATTATTCAGCCTGTTGGGTAGGAAATAGGATGGAAGCTTTTAGTTTTGATGCTGATGCCAATCACGTGTTGCTTAACTTTTCTGTAGTACCTGAATAAAAAAGGAGGTATCGGGCGACTCGGACCGCTGCTTATCTCGGACCGCGGTCCGAGTTGAATGATTCGTTTTTATTCATTTATTTTGTCAGGCGACTCGGACCACTCGTAATTTTAATCACAAATCCATTGTTTATGTACCACTTTTAGTACAGATACGAGTAACATGAAAAGTGTTAGAAGTAAAACAAATAATAAATAAATGAAATTGTATTAGGCGTTACAATTCGGAAGTTCAAACATTCACTATGGGTGCGCCCACCACCGGGCCCTACACCCTCCACTGACCCTCGGATCTGATAACTCATAATTGCGACAACAGGCACTTGCACTAACTACAATCGCCATGAGAAACCAGACCCGAGCACCTAGCATGCAAGACGATACATTGCACTATTCCGAAATCAAAAACTAGATAAATAATCTACATATGTTTCGCCAACAACCGTGGCATCCTCAGGATTATAGAAATTAGAAAATTAGTAAACCACTAATTATTATGAACCTCTAAAACCCAACACATTACTTACACAGAATTAACTACCCTCTACTAAGTATTAAAAAATATATAAATAATTACCCACCATTATTTATATTTCAAATAAATATGTACTATTTGTGCACACAAACCAAATAGTATTGGGTGAATTAGTTAAATTTAAATGAAAAAATTCAAAAATTCACCAAAATATTGATAAATTAGTAAATGAAAACAAGGATGTATGCAACAACATATTCCATTGCCAACAAAAACAAAAATCT
This sequence comes from Carposina sasakii, assembly GCA_014607495.2. NCBI lineage: Eukaryota > Metazoa > Arthropoda > Insecta > Lepidoptera > Carposinidae > Carposina > Carposina sasakii. Next base: position 12,130,451 of record CP053154.1, read on the forward strand.
CCAACTGTTCCAAAATAGATAGACGAATGCCCTTTTCATACGTATAGACTAACAAAACTGTGGTCATCTGGAATTTTATGATTTGAAACTAACAAGTGTTTGGCAAAATGTGATTTTTCAGGGAAATTGTTCCTGTAAGCTGCCAGATGTTCTTGGTATCTAATCTTGAAGTTACGACCCGTTTGACCTATATAAACAGAATTACAGTCCGGACAGTACAAGCTATAAACTCCTGATTTTTTATCAATTGGTAATATTTGTTTTGTGTTAATTAATCTATTTAAAGAATTAAAAGTCTTAAAAGCCACCAACATGTTTTGTTTTTTCAATGATTTTGCAATCATCTCTGAGATATAGCGAAAATATGGTAAACTACCAGTATAAATATTTGTAATCTCCTCTATTTTTGGGTACAACATTTGTTTAACCAAAATGTTTTTCTTTTTATCAATTAGGTTATAAATTAGTTGTGAACTATATCCATTTGATCTGGCTATTTGTATAATAGTATTTAAATATTTAAATATTTAACTATTATGTTAATTATGTATGTGGTCCCAGTCGACCGAACGAAAAATGTTATCGGCCAGCTCGGACCGTGGTCCGAGTTAGTTTTGGTCCGAGTCGCCCGATACCTCTAAAAAAGGTATATTGGGAAACATTGCAAAAAAATATATGCGTGTGCTCCGTAGATAGTGCTATATTTAAACCAATTATAGGTGTATTCGCAGAATACTTCGACTAAAATTTATATTTGAAGTTTGCAATACAAAATCGTTGATCGCATTCATTAGGTGCTGAAGCTAAGTTACTATAAAATGATATATCCAAAAATAGTTATGATAATATAAATTACGTCGTGCACATAATATTTTATTGTTAAGTTTTCAACGATATTTGAGATCTTTAAAATTAATTAAATAATTGGATTACAATTATTGGTTTATAATTTGTGGATTTTCACTTAACTTCAGTATGCTTTAAATTATTTTGTTATTTTAAATTAAAAGCAAGTAGGTTTATCAGAAAGTCATTTTATATACCATTTTATACCTTGTTGAAAATAAAACTTCTTTATAAAAAAAAAAACACAATATAGTCTTAACAAAATACAATTTTTGTAAAACCAATGAATATGTCCAACGTCAGCTCAGTGAGTGCGCTTTACCAAGTTTAAATTGCTGCCAAATTTAACATTTTGATCTATATCCCAACGTAATACGGTGTGCGTAAGGAGCAAGCTTACAAGGTGGGCAGATACGACATATTATTGGGAATCGAAGTCGTGTCAAGTGAAATAATCCCTGTTTACGGCACAGTGGACGATATAAGCTCATTCGTTAAGCCTCATCCTCTCTCTCTGTTTGAACAAGGGATTTTTAATTTTATTTACAAAGCGATTGAGAGATTTCGTTTTAAAAGCGATTATAGGATTATTACTGGCTGATTGATGTTTATATATGACCAATTCCAATTTTACTCTGATGAGGATGTTCGTTCATCTGAATGAATGTTAACGTGAAGAATTTACTTCATAGTCGTGTACTCTTAAATGAATAAAATTCCAAAAGATTTAAGACATTTTTACAGATTTAGAAATCTCTCTTAAAAATAAGCACGCCATCATACATTATCACTGTAAACTGCTTTTCTGTTTCAACACAATGCCTACAGAATAAGATGTAAGTACCTACCATAAGGAATTTATTATATTATGGTATGGTAAAAGAACATTTTGAAATAGCTAATTAAATAGCAAATTAGTAACAAATAAGGACCTGTTTGATTTATGCCCTATATATGACGACTCACAGAAATGACGTCTCTTTTTGTTTGTATTAAGAAATTACAAAAATGAAATCTTGGAATGTAATTTTTGCAAGTGGGCTCAATAGTTTTCATCTTGTATCTAATGTCAGCTTTCCTTTTACAATCAAAATATTTAAAACTTTTTTATCTCAGTCATATTATGTTATGTGCACTTTAGTAAATTATATTAGTCTTCTTTGTTCCATCCATCATACAGACTTTTATATGCAAAATATTTATGAACGTTATTGATGAGGTTGGCTTATGTACCATTGTTTGTTTATTTCGTGGTTAAAGTTGGTTTATTATTGGTAGATTAATAAAAACATAATTTAAGCCTCATTTACATGATATCATTCTATTTTTTGCCTGTTGTATACAATTTTATTGAAGCAACAAATTACTGGTATGGTCTAAACTGCCATTTTTGTCACATTGTTCAAGTTCTTGCTAGTAAATAATTGCATCCAGTATTTTTTCCTAAATGTTCAAGAAAATGGTATATATCTAAATGGGGCTTAACCTTTAGTTTGACTCAAAGAATATACTTACTCTCTAACGGTTTGACTTCAGTGCTTTTTAAGATTAAGTAAGGTCAATATTGCTTCGAAACTTGAAATTGGTTTCATATAGTTTTTCACTGTAATATAAACCTCTTTAAAATATAAAAGAGTCAAACACAGTCTCAATATTGAACTTGTTTTAAAATGACATTACTAATTCTAAGTGATCTTTGAACTATTGTTTACATTACTTTGTATAGCTGCTACACTGCTATACACGATATACGAAGCAGGTTTACACATACACAGGTTTACTTTTTAAGCGTACACAACAGCATCCCTTGACCTTTGAACCTTTCAAATAAATCATCCAGGGAGGATATTCCTCCAGGACAAGCGGCTGACGTGATCCTTGAATATTTCACACGGGCCCGGGCTGGCTCCCTTAATAAATCTTACCACCTTATAAAAATATAGTCTACAGAAAACAGGATATTTCACCAAAATGCCCGAATCTTATCGATATGGAAAATGGTTTTTGTCAGCTATTCTTCGAACTTTTTATACTTGACTGATTGGAAAAATGAAATAAGGTCAGCGGATAATTATAGATTCAAGTACTTTTGTTGTCTTTGCTTAAACAATTGTATAGATAAGAACGATTTTGATTATACAAAAATATACTAAAAATGCACGTAAGTATATTGGTAATGTTTGAAGTAGGGTATGTAATCTAATTTTTTAATGTTTGGCTTATCGTTTGGCTAAAGTCAGCTACACTTTAGATAAACGTAAGTAGCATGTATCGAATAAAAATGTATCGAAAATCACCGTATTTCATTTAAAGATTGCAAAACTATGATTGAGTCAACACAATATAGAAATCTTTATTAACATCGCAAACAAAGCGACGCATTCGCATAGCAAATGAACGACATTATTTAAACTTTTATAATGAATTCGGTTTAAATTAACATTGAACAAGTCTATCGAACCGTAAACAGCCGGATAAAACAACGGCGGCCGGACCAAAACTCCGGACAATCAATCTGTAGTCATCGATATTGAAGGCAAACCAAAACAGATTACCGTTAAGTAAATTAAATTCTATTTTGACCAGAGATTTATGAAAGTGGGAGGAAAGGTTTTGTCTAAAATCGGTTTTCAATTCTTCATACGTCGGTAATTGAGCCGGTGTTGCCGGGCGAGTTAACAATAGGATTGTATATCCATACTTCAGTGAGCCCATTACATTTCATGGTCATGTATTTATAATGAGTCTTTATTAGTAAACCGCTAACGATTTATATGAACTAATCTAATTAATAAAACCGGATTTTAGATTAATAATTGACTGAATATGGCTATAATATTGCTATGTTTAGGTTATTCTATGACAGTGTTGCCAACCCACATCCAATTTTATCCCCAAATTTTTTCAATTAAACCCCTAAAACCACTAAATTCCAACTTTAACTTATGAGCGGGGTGGAGGAGGGGGGGTAGGATTGCGCCCGTATCATAATATGCAGTGACACAAACAAAAAATGTGGTCATACACATAGTAATTAGCGTCATATAACCATCGGAACTACTCTATGAAACGGACAATACACGTTGAGTCGAGTACCCCTAAAAAAGCCCTAAAAAAATCTGCCCCTAAAATCCCCCTAGTTATCTTTTTTCCCCTAAATAGGGGTAAACCCCTAAGTTGTCACCACTGTTCTATGAGTAAATTTCCCTAATAAAAATTTTACTCGATTACTACTATGAAGTAGACGTAGGATGCTAGTCAAAATCCAACATTTCTTTAAAAAAGAAATCTGGCTCTCAAACAAATTATTCTCGTCAAACTATACCTACTTATTTCTACTCGTACCTTTCAAGATATTAAAACCTAATAATAAAATCTGCGAAATATAAAGAAGAAAGTCGAAAATTTTGTTGACTTAAATACTTAGCGTATTGCATTCTTAGGTATGTACTTAGGTATGTACTTATTTAAAATTAAATAGATTTTTTAAAGTATTATTAAGTTCGGACCCGGTCCGGGAAAATAAATCATTAAAAAAGAATGTGGATTTTCCATTTCTTAAAAAGCAGCCATTTGACAGATTATTTATTTTTTCGTGGCTTGGACTTTTGAATTTCAGCCTAGATTATTTTATCGAATTTATTTCAAAGTTACATAAAAAAGTGCTTTATCTATACCTATCCAATATAATATCAAGTAATTTAATAAGGTGTACGTAAGATATAACACAGAAACACGGTAAATACCTATATTTTTTTATAGAAAATCACAAATAAACTCCGTCATGAAAATATTGTACCTACCTACCTACATGGTAACTGTAAAAAAAATATTATAAGAGCCACGTAAATTCGTCGATATACTTACATATTTATTAGATCCGAGAGCCATGTAATTTGCACGGGTGTGACTTCTTCTTCACTTCAAATTGTAAGTAAGTACCATCTATTACTACTTGATATCTAAGTACATGCCGTTATCCAGTTTCATCCAAAACTTACCTATGTTTCTAAGGCTTAGACCCTTAAGTTCAGGGCCTAAAAAAATGCATTCAAATCATTGTAGGTAGTTTTAGATCATGGATTCTAATATTTTATTATTTTCAGATATCATCGTTACTGGATCGTATCGAATGAGCGTCTTGTTTCTTAAGCACTGCTGGTCACCATGTTTTGAGATGAATAGAGTGGAGTACCTACCTACTTCCGAGTTGTGGAAGTTGTGAAATGTTGTGTTTTTGGTAGAGAGACTATTGGACATTAACCTGGTACCTACCTATTCTAGTTTGGCCAAAATTCAATATACTCATTATATTAGCGCGCCAGTCAAAATTCTTCATAATTATTACATTCGAAAATATTTGTTTCTATTAAAAATATTGTATCTACCATCATTACATATGTTGTTTTATTTTACGATGACGATGTCACACTCTTTTGTTTACATACACACATGGCTGTATTTCTAATGGGTGATCCTAAAATCACATCTACAATAGCGGGGCTAGATGTAAAATATCGATGACATGCCCTGAGTTATATAGTCGACTTAGGATATGCACATGCAATTGACCACAGAACAAGGCCCTAATATATAGGCCAGCATAGGAATTCAGTACACATATGTGGTAAAAGGAAGAAACTACGGATGTCATATGGAATTCTCATTCGTATGGCAACAAAGAGACGATAGTATCGACACCCTTCAATTGACAAATAATTTGGTAGGACTTGATATGATTAGACGTCAAGTAGGAATTGATGTTAATGTATATTTTTTATTTTGATTAAAGTCTGATTCGGCCAGTTTAATTTTCTAAAACTTTAAGCTACAATATCTTTATTAATCCAGGTCGTACTGCAGAATACTATGGACCTAGCTCTAGAGGAGCTTAAGCTCTATATTTCTATATTTTTTTCATTAGTATACGCTCATATCATAAGTCAACAAAAATTTTGTATGGGGACTTACATCCTTCTTTCTCCGTTCTTATTACACGGTTCATAAAACTGCATGAAAGGACGATGTGAAACTGTAAAAGGATCAAAAACTGACAGAACACCCAGCCTTGTACATTTCAGGGTTCAGTGACAAAACTGAGATAGTAAAAGGTGGTCGTCGGCCTTTTGTTACACAGAAATGGAATTGTTTTGCAAAAATTTCAATGCAAAGCTTATTTAAATAAGTCCTTTAAGCTTCAACATGAAAGAAAATATCGTTTTGTGCACGGAACCTGGTAATTTTAAACTGTTAAAACTGTAGAGCCTGAAAACAATATCTGCGTATTTTTCTGACATTTTATCTTTTATATTACCCAAAATGGGCTATGGTCTATGGGGGTAAAGTTTACAAGATAATTTATGAAAGGATACATAATTATTATAATGTGAGACTTCAATGAGAGGCTATGAAAACACACTGACTACAGATGCTCGACAATGATGTTTTTGTAAGCAAATACATTAAAAGTTATGCCATATTATTAACGGTATCTTGTTCGGGAAAATATGAAACTCACTCTATCTTTTGACGTATTGTGTGACCCGGAAATGTTTTTAACATGTTTCCGGTCATATGCCACATAAAAAAAGATGGCGGAATGCGGTATATTTTTAACGTGTAGGTCTGGAAGAGTCCGTTCCTAGAATAACCGAATCATAGAACCGAATGATCACAATTGTGTTGTATGCAGTTACACACATAAGGGCTTGTACGCAAAACTACGATGCGACGCGATGCGAATTCGCAACGCAGAAAGTTGCGACACGAATTGCTGCGATGTGATTTCGTGCAGCAAGGCGTCTCCCTTCCACGATTTAGGTGACCAATCGAAAAAGCGATGCGAATCAATTCGCAAGTTCTTACGACGCGACGTGCGAGTTCGCAGGTTTTTGCGATGCGACGCCGCATCGCAGTTTTGTGTACAAGCCCTAATGTAGTCATACACAAATATAACAGCTAGTGTTAACGTTCAAATTAATTATTTGGTGGTACGAACAACGCATACGTTCTCATTCGGTATTATCAGTTTTTATTCTTATTTCATTATTATTCTTCAAGGTAGAATGAATTTAATTAAATTACGATGTGATAATTGAAATTAAGGCGACAATCGGCGTGCGGCAGCCGGCAATGGCTGAATTGTAAGGATTGGGAATCGATATTGGCCCAGTTATATGGAAGAGACTGGTACAATAAATCTGATATCCGAGTACAATTACGTTCTGTTAATTCACAGTACTGGTACTAAACAATAAGTAGGTATATCCTAGATTGAATTAATTGGCGATTTATCGTTTAAATTCTAATGGCATGACTGTTTACGTAGTACAATAGTGTTCAACAAATGGTGTGTTTTATTTACATACCAGAATTTACACGAAATCAGCTCTAAATAACTAAATGGATTTTATGTAGTATACATTTTTAGTTTCATCAAAATCCGTCTAGTCTTAATATAGAAATCTCATTAACATGTTGTACGACAAAAATATCTAACGTTATCTAAACATATCTAACCTAATCTGATCCAGGGAAGTGGGTTGGGTTGTTAGTTGATGTTTACCAGGAAAATTGTAGTGCATCCTTACGGAAATCTGATTTTTCCTTACTTGAATTCTTTAGTAAAAAATTTACTGCGATGTGAGCTTTTTAATAAAAAAAAAGAATATTTATTATCAAATTTCGTCTACCCAACGATCTCTGTATTCATAAAACGATGACCTCAATCTTACCTGATAAAATTCGGAGGCAGTCTATCGAACGGGGCACGTACACGTTGCCAAAATCTATCGCATGCCAGAAAAATCCCTTTCAATACACAATTCAAACCAAATAAATTCATACTGTTATAGAAAAAAAATATATTTTTCAATGGATTATTTTGAAATAAGATGGACACCTACCTGTACAGGGTGTATAAACGCACACCCTACAAAAGGGGTACATATACTAAGCAAAATGAAAGAAAATAACCTACTGTAAAGAGAACCCTGCACAGAATTTGAGACTCATAATTACAGCTATATTTTTCCAATCAGCATGGAAAAATACATTCATACAACCTACAAAAATAAACATGCGATTTTGAAAATCAAATTTTGTGGATACATTCTCTACCTACATAGTTTTTCATACATCATGTACAAACATAGCCTGAATTATTAACTACATGCAATTTTGGTTAATATCATTAATATCATATTAATAAGAAGCTTTCAGCTTGAACTTATTTCACTTGCTAATTTACTTGCATCTTTACTTTTGGAAAAACCTCCTCCAGCATTTCTTTTACCTATCTACTAAATCAACATTTATATCAAAAGAATTTATAACCAAAACTCCGGCAAATTTGATCACAAACAAAATGTTTACAAACTCGGGCAGAAGTAATTACTATATTTTCCTTGTCATTTCGTTAAAACTTGGGTTAATCCTATCCAACGGTGAATTTGGAATCGCTTGCTTTAACTTAAAATTGCACCGCCGACTTTTAAATTAGCAGCGACCGAAGTGAATGAAAAAAAATTAGCACTCCGGGCACAAATTAGACTAAGTGGGTTTTAAAACTAAAGCCGTAGATTCTTGATTATAAAGAGAGGGTGCTGTTTTGCCCGTATTGTTGGAACTTTCATCACGGTTAGTGTTACAAAGAAAACTGGCGGGACTTTGTGTTTGCGCGGTCTGGGGTGAACGGCGCTTTCGCGTTGCCCCGATATTTGCTCAGTGTTCGTTTGTTCATTGGTAGTTTTAAAAACACTACTTATTTCTAGTTAAGGAAGTTGGCAGAAGTGGATGGTTTTTATACAAAACCTTTCATAAAATAGCAGTACATTGTAGTGTATTCCACTGATTACCTATACCTAGGTATCATTTAAGGTGCGTTTTCACTAGAAATATGTCGTGCGGGGATGTCTAGCAGTGCTGCTAAAATGTGTGAGAGTTTCCACCAAAGCTATACGAGGGCACTTATCTCTCGCTTGTTTTATAGATATACAAAAATCTCGGTGAGATATGCTAGGCGAGGCAAGGTAAATGAAGCGTTTCTATTGGTTCTTGACAAACAAATTCCTCGCAACATATCCTCGCACATCTCTGGTGGAAACGTAACCTAAACTTATATCTCAGAAATACGTAAATCCTTTTAAGATTCGGATAAAGAATGAAATGTCATGACTTGATGTTTCTTTCAAATTGGAGTTTTTAAACAGCATTAGACGAGCCACACTGAGTTGTATGTGTGAACCTAATGGGATGATGCTTTTAAACTCGGGCTTTCTTTCCAATAAAACTGAATATATACATACATATAATCACGCCTTCATCCCTTACGGGGTAGGCAGAGCACCAAGGGCCGATACAACCACACGGGGCAAAAGGCGCACCTTTTGACTAATTTTGAGGGTATAGTTGAGATGTAGAAGTTCGGTTAGTAGTGGCCCTCAGTCAGTAAGACCCTCTTGTCCCTCTACTGACTTGTACAGAATGCCCGGGAAGAGAAGCAACTGTAGTATTATACGTTTTTTTTCACTCCCAGAGCAGCATAAAAGAAGAAACTGAATAATTGATATATATATATATAAAAAGAGCTTCTTCACAATTTAAATTGTCAATGTTCACCTTTACCCTAAAATATCAGGCTCTTTGATTAATCAGATACGATAGGAAGGCCATTAATTAAATATTCCTTGAAGAGGCCACTCTGTGACAAAATAACATTGAAGAAAGATTTTAAATGAACTGAAGTATTAATTAAAATAAAGTTCTTTGTTCTATTTTTTTGTGTCTTCCAGATGAGAAAGTACTGTTATTTCAGGTTTCAATTTGGATGATGTAATAGATTTTTCTATTATTGTCAATATTTATAATGTGTGTAATTTTGTTAATGAAACCAAAAAGTGATTGATAAAATAATAAGTTTTTTTTTTATTACATTGCTATCTAACCAAGTTCACGGGGACCAAAATAGCAAATACGAGTACCATTAAGAAAATTATAGGTACTACGCAGTACTTTACCAAAAATAACCAAGTTATCGTACAATCTTTGTATATTTATATACCTCGTACATATAGCTCATAGCTCGAAGAACTGATGGCCAATGGAGTCGGAAAGTTCTAGAGTGGATACCACGTATTGGCAAACGCAGCGTGGGAAGGCCACTCGCGAGGTGGACGGATGACCTGGCCAAGGTCGCGGGCGTCGGTTGGATGCAGACTGCTTCCGACTGGTCGGAGTGGAGGTTGTTGGGGAGGCCTATGTCCAACAGTGGACTTCTCAGGGCTGTAAATGATGATGATGATACATGTATATACTGCTTTATTTCCAAAATGAGAACTGCAGAAAGAGATCAATAAGATCTTTATTCTTATTCTTTATTGTACACAATAAAGTTTCACATATAGAGTTTATAACAAGGAAGATCCTTCGTTCGTTAAAGGTGAGTATAGACTAGAGCATTTACTTGTACTAACTAACTAGTTTATTACTCTTCACGAACCAGAGTACGCTCACCCTTTTGTTACAGCAATAATTTGTAGAAACCAACGGACGTATTGATGTAACATTTTGTCGAGCCTTTGCACGCAACTTGTTGGTCCCACATTTCAAGGAAGAATGAATGCAAGTTACAACGAAATGTTACGGGTAAATGCGCAAACTCGCTGTGAGCATTACGCCAAGCATTCGCAGGAATGTTACATTACATGGAAATTGATATTTTACCTGTATTGTACCGTTCATAAGAACGTTACATTACACAGAAATGCTCGAGAAAATGCTCTAGTCTATACTCACTTTAAAATAGAAATGTCACTATGCCACAAACGTGTAAAATGCGACGGTTATAATTATATAATTAAACTTTTATTAGAATATGAGATTTCGCTGGTTATGCATTTTTAATCACCTTACAAAGCTGGAGATGAGACGTATGAATTGCGCGTAGGCGTACTGTTGGGACGGAGTTCGTTAAACATAAAATATTCAGACACTAATACGCCGGTAATTGTAAAAATAATGCCCGTGTTTTTGCAGAAAACTCCTGACAAAATCGATGGAAAACATAATGATGTATGTAGGTAGATATAGGTATATAGGTAAGTTACGTTAACTTCACTTAGGCTCAATGGCGCGGAACGGAACGGTATGGAAGTTTTTGTACATCGCATAATGAACTTATGTCAAATGTATAACAAACAAACTATGTCAAATGTATAACAAACAAACTAACTACCTAGCCTAAAAAAAGTCGTGTGTCTTCCGCGGAATCCTCGCGCATTCTCGAGAACTCTCCGATGATTTGACGTAACGGAATTTGGAAATTGACGCTGATGATATAAATTTCATTATGCTATATACAATTTCGTTGCAAAAATTCGCTTCCGTTCCATTCCGCGGCGGTGTAAATTGAGCCTTACTGCTTAGGCTAGAATTTCTTGACCTGTCTACTACCACGAGTTTTTAGTGTTCACGATTGTATCCAAATATGGTAACCGTATAGCTAACAAGTGTACTGTAACGAGTAGGTACGATATACAGCTAGCCTTTATAGTGTTGACAATGAATTAACTCCATTATCATAAGTCGTTGACTCGAACCTGAATAACACTCATTAACCATTGAAAAAATTAACTACTTGTAAACTACAGTAAAAGATTTAACAGTTAATGCTTAAATTGCGAAATAAAGAGTTTACTCATTGAAAACAGTAGGGCCAGGAATGATATTTTCACGACACTAACCAAGTTATTATTCATCGTACGTCGCTTGACTTTACCAATATACCCCAGCAAAAAAATACACTATATCCTCAGAAGTAAAGCATTACTCAGTTAACAGTATCGGCACAAATTCATTTAGCTTAACTGCGATATTCATTACGTAGCTCCATTTTAAATTGTGCGTAAACATAATGACGGTTGTGATGTTGGGGCCATTAAATCGGAGGATCTGGACGGTGATCTTTTTGCATAGACTCTCATTGCAGGGTGTTTTCATTAAACAGTATCAGGCCTCATTAAAATTAACCTGAATATAATCTGGGTGTTCTATTAATAAAAGTAAGAATAGCCTCGTGTATCTCGTGTAACTCTAACTAGAGTGTAATTTAGTGCTTCTGCACTAGCTTGCTAACATGAATCATTCCCGACACTACAGTCAGAATCAAGAGAGGTGATCAGATAGAGACCAGCAAATAAAGCATAGAAAATTCAGTATACCAAACAGGTTATTAAATAAAATATTTAAAGCAATGGAAATTACAGAATGTGACCTTATCTTCTACTAATTAGTATTAGGCACTGACAAACCTTGCTAACTAGCTTACTCTTGATGTATCTCAGACATAAGCGAGTAGTATTTCAAATGAATGGCTGAATACTTCAAAAACGTATCCGCCAATACCCTCGCTGTGCTCTAATCTAAACTGATGGCCCCAACATAAGTCCAAGCTTTGCGGAGCTGTGGGTGTACATTTAATTCAACCATTCCCCGGGGTTTTTTTCTCAGAGCCACATTATAGAGGAATGGAGGTTTTATATCAAACACTCTTTTATTCCCAAATAGCTGGAGATCTCATCTTACCGTTCCCGGTTATGAGGGGGACGTTGTATACTTAGGTTAGATCGAGGAAAACTACAGGAAGTATTATTTCATTACCCCACCCTTTTTCCTTTATTCGATAAATTAACTGTACTACATCATGTAGTAGATGAAAAGTATGTAAGTTTGATTGTTTTAAAAAGATATAGAATTCGACATTAAATCGGGACCGATTAAAAAAGATTTTTATTATATATCGGACTATTTTACCTGTTCTATTAGACTGTTTTTCCCACAGATACAGATTTCATCGCCTCTTTTAATGAAATCACATAATAGATTACTACTATCAATGTTAAATTGACCCATTTACCTACCCCCTTTGAATATAAAAAGAAAATAAATCTGAGTATTCTACAGATTTTGAAGTTTCAAAGGTTTCAGGTATTCATTCCTTCCTTAGAAAATATGATATTTTCAAATTTTTGCGAAACTCATCATAATTTTTGTCTGCGGAAAGGTTTTATAGTTATAATAAAAAGAACGTAAATATAGACACCGAACGAGTCTACTTTACGAAGCATGACTTATATTTTTAGGAAAACAAGAAGCTGATTTACTATATTACGAGTATATTGCCAGTCGCATCCATAGTAAAAAGGACCATAAGTAGGTACCTATTAGAGGATCAAGAGTAGTTTAATGAGCCTTTTCTTATTACAGATCACTGGAATGCACACTAGACACGGCAGACTGATTTTGAATATAGAAAAGATTGGCATATCGGTAGACTTATTTTGTACGAGTGGACGCCAGCGACTCCGTCCGCGTGGACTACAGAAAAAACAAAGTGTCGAAGTTATCCGGGATTAAAACATTTTCCCGAGATAAAAAGTCTATATGTTAAGTGGGACCTGTCGCAACATATTCCTGAAAACTGCATCGAAATCGGTTCAGCCGTTTCTGAGATTAGCGTGCACAAACGCACAGACAAATCGACAAACAGGACAAAAAATCCAAAAATCATTTTTTTGGGTACTAATGCGTTGATAAAGGTCTCCTATAATAATTATTTTTTCTCATATATCTTTCATGTACAGACAACGATCCGTTACATTATTATATGTATAGATAGATAGATTTTGCGATAGCCGAACTTGTACATGTCAACTATACCCTCAAAATTGGTCAGAAGTCACCATCAGCCACCATGTGGTTCTATCGGCCCTTGGTGCTCTGCCTACCCCGTAAGGGATAAAGGCGTGATTAAATGTATGTATAGATTATATGTATGTGGCGACCAGTCGCCACCCGCTTGCTTAACATTAAAATACGAAGTCAAAGAATCCTATTTAATAATTATTATAAAGTATTGGTTTAAGCGTAGTGTTTTTTTCAGTAGGATAATACTAAACAGAGAATATTATTTTTTCGAATTGCAATCAGTCGCAAGTTAGGGAGCGGTTCAATTATGTAAGCTTCTATTATTTGAAGGTTAGCAAAGGCTGGCTTACTATGTGAGAGAAATTCCTATCCTAATACGAATTTCCTATTCTTATCAGGAATGTTCATATAATTTAGAAAAGTGTGATTTGTAACCTCATATTTTGTGGCTAGGTTTTTTATAGAAGGCTATTTTCATAGCCTTTGCTTGACGTACCCCTTAAGTTACATTCTGTATACTCTACAAGAATTAAGCGGCGATAGCCTAGTGGTTAAGACGTGCACCTTCCAAGCGGGAGGCGTAAGTTCGATTTCAGTCACGGGCCTATACCAATGAATTTATTTCATGTACAGATTTTAATGTTGCAAAATTGTCACTTAGCTCGTGCCTCGGAAAGCACGTAAAACCGTTGGTCCTGCTCCTGATCTCTATCCGGTCGTGTCGGCTTTCCGTCCCATCGGACTATGAGAGTAACGGAATAGAGAGTGCATCTGTGTTTGTGCACACACTTGTGCACTATAATATCTCCTGCGTACCTGGCCAATCTTCGTCGAGATGGGTCGCCTTGGCCGAAATACGATCGGAGATCATCACTCTACAAGAAAAACTATACTAATATGTATGGTAACATAAAATTCGATAAACATTTTTATGTGAAACCTTATGTAGTAAATTGTGTCAATTTATCAGAAGAATGGCTCATCGAAAAAAATATTGCCACCAAAACAGATAAGGTGAATAATGGCAAGGGAGGCTTTATATTATACAATAGAATTTGTGGCTTAGTAGGTATTATTTACACACATTATTTACCAGTAGGCCGTTAAAAAGCACTTAGTTAACATTCTAATAAATAGTTTGAGAATTTTGCTGGAAATATGTCATAGTATGTTTTAACCGACTTCATGGGGAAATTATTAATTAATTTATAAAAATACTCTACGTAGGAGAGTTAAAAATATCTATGACTACTTAAATTTACATAAAGCTTTACCTTCCACTATAAAAATTAAGTTTGTTAGGCAAAAATATCATATATACCTTAGATAACGTAACGATATCATACTTGTACCATGCAAACTGTCTATAAAATTTTCTAACATTATTCTGAAGTAGCAGAAACTTGTGTTCTCCTTTCTTACCTTTATGCTTATTTGAAGAAAATGTCTTTTATATTTCTACAATTTCTAAAACCATACACATTGCTGCCATAGACTGTTATGATGAAGAAATCTCCAAAGAAAAATCTCAACGCTTCCAAAATCCACCGCAAAATATGAGCTATCATGGCGTCGTACTCGTAGCTTAAATCTACTACTCTACAACTACTAAATAAAAGGCAAAAGGTCCAGTATATTTGTAGTTCAAGAGGTGGAGGCCATCATCAGTCCGCTCACGTCCTCGGCCACTTATCACGACTTGCTCGAGTAAAATAAAATAAATTGCGGACAAGAGCTGGGGCCGAGACTTATAGCTATATTAGCTAAATAAACTCCGCCAATATATTAATAGAAAGGCAAAGGAAAATACGTGTCCGGCCCATGGGAACGAACTGACGAAATATCAATTCAATAATGGTGGGAGGTTATATTGTTTGTATAAAAAATTGTACGATAATAGGAGTCAAATATTTTACTTTTGAATTCGTTATTTTATAAAATGGCTTTATGTTTCAACTTTGTTAAAATAAAAATACAATACTTTTAATGGAATAGCAGAATAAAATTTTCAGTCAATAAAAACTTAATTTTTAAAATCAAAAAACCGGACTGCTTAAAAAAGAACCAAACTATGTACATATTATAAAAAAAAACAAGCACTTAGATGTCCGGTGGTCTAGAATTCTATGATATATTATTGAATGAATACTATTGAATAAAATAAAATATTTTCTAATAATGGAACATACATTGGCCGCGTGGTACCGGCAGAGTAGAATTCGTACCACCCCATGTACGTAGTAGTACGAGGCGATTAAGGGTTTCCGGGAGGTGGGCAGCAGCGCCTCCCGTGTCGACAACATAGCCCAAAATACAAACTGCGGTCACCAACCCGCCTGCCCAGCGTGGTGACTATGGGCAAAAACCCCCTATGGCAGGTCTTGTGGCGTGCCCTGGGGGAGGCCTACGTCCAGCAGTGGACTGCAATAGGCCTACATGTCATTAATCATATTTTTGACGGCCATTGGCACCCTGCCTGCGACGCCATACTGCATCCCATAGGCAAACTGATATGATGAATGTTTGTTTGGTCATGGATGTTTCATAACATGTCATTAATCATATTTTTAATCAATAAATGTACCTATTGTGTCTAAACTAAATACATATTCTTAAAAAAAATTGAAACAAAACTGTATTCACGAGATATAAATAAAATTAACTTTATATAGTTAGGTCGACGTTAATAAATTATGCCCATATTGAAATTATCATGTTTTACATCACGAGTACATATACAGGATGTAACATGAGGGGTATGTCAAGTGAAAAACTATGTAAATAGCCCACTAAAAGGAATTTTGTAGATAGGTTCTACAAAATTTCAGACTCGAAATCACATGTTTATTTTTTTAAAGTAGTATGGAAAATTCCTAAAAAACTTAGGAATGTTCATACAATTATGAAAAATAAACAATCATGTGATTTCGAGTTTAAAATTTTGGAAATAGGTTATCTATATTGGTCTATTTACATAGCTTTTCCCTTAACATACCCTTTCTGTTACACCCTGTATAGCTACATGATCTGAAAAATCCAATAACATATCCTTGTACCATTAAAAAAAAACATTTTCAGTAAATCGCATAAATGCTAATTTATGTTAAGGCGGCTTTAAACAATTTGATTACCAAACAGAACCCTAAATAAAAATAGGAGGTTTAGCACCCGTTTTGGAATTTCGTTCGCTCTATTTTTCAACAAAATCAATTCGGATACGGAAAAAAAAACTCCAGTGGACATTTTTCACCATCAATATTCATACTTTATTAATTTGTCTCTTCTGCGTGCCATTGCATATTGAGCAACCCAGAGCAATTAGTGGGAGCCGCCGCGAATATCGCCGTTCATTTCACTATGAAAGGGGTCATATTTTTTATTTCTGTACTCATATTTTGTATATTAAAATAAAGTGCCGCGTTCAAATAGTTGCACCTTGTCGTACCGTGCACCGTTGCACCGTGTTGCTACTTCATACAACTACATGGTTTAAAATGATCTCTGCCTACCTCTCCGTGAGAGAGGCATGATTTTATGTATGTATATTTTCGGAGTAGCAGTTGTTGGATCTGGTTTCTTATCGCGATTGCAGCTGCCTATGATTGTATATATGAGATTCGATGTCGATCGTCAGGGGAGGGTGCAAGGCTTGGGTTATCGAACTCCAGTACCTACTCGTACTTCTTACCCCGATCGGGTCATTTTTGTGATAAGAAGGTGGAATTGTTCATACCACCTGCGTCTCAGGGTTTCTTAGTCCAGGTTTATGAGTGTAAAACGTTTGATATTACAAATACGGTTCTTCACATTTATAAAGATATTACAGTTTCTCACATAATAAAACCTTTAACCCTTTTCAGCCCAAATCAAAAATAAATAACGCTACTTCAACATAAACATTCAAATGCATTTGCGACTCAACATAATTATCTAAATATGGACCAAATAATAAAAGTTGTCATTCTATTTATATATATAAGGTATACGTACTATAATTAAAGATATCTGGACCAGACGTGTTTAGTTCATCGCGGACAACATCGACCTACAAAACCCTTTTCAGCCCAAATCAACGCTACTTCAACAAACTTTCTTATAAATAAATATACAATGATAATGAACAAATTTATACCTTTGAGACCTTATTAGGGTCACCTCATCATTCAAATTAATACAGCCCTGAGAATTCTATTCATTGGCATAGGCCTCCCCCAACAACCTCCATCCGACCGGTCGAAGCAGCCTGAAACATTCAACCGACGCCCGCATTTGACCTGGTCAACATACAGGGTGATTTCCCACGCTGGCTTGCCGTCAACGTTCCCGAAAACTACGGAATCTCGACTCATGGCCATCACGATCATTTTTCTCCATGGAAGCATACCTGGGCCACTTCAGCTTGTCTGATCGTTACCAAGATATTAGGGTCCAAAGTTGGGTAAATAGACTGCGTTTTTCTGATTCATACGCAATGATCCCACATAGCTCTCTCCACGCGCGATCCTGAGCAAGATTTTTTTACGAGAAATAATTAGAGAATATCTGTCCATGATAAAACTAGCATAAACACTGGACACTATAAATTACACCCATTCTTTAAGGAGTAATAAAAAAAAATGACAAAAAAGTTTCGTATTTACATCGTTTCCCAGCATTTTTTTTGACCGTCTGTCCCATAAACTTACTTTATTCAAGCATGAGCTACCCAACCAGTATAGAGTGGGCGCCATGGACTTCGTTAATGGTTCATCTTGGCGACGAAAAAAACCCTGTACAATAATTATTATAATCATATAAAAGTTGTTCTATTTACGGCATGTAAGTATACGTATGTATGTACCTACGTGTTATAGTTCATTCGACATAATGTAAGTTCGTTACATTTTTCAAACTCCAAGTCTTCTTATAAAGGAAATAGGAATATAATGAACAAATTTAAAGGCCTTCCTTCCACGAACGCTACATATTATTACTCGTATCATACTCGTTATCTTTGTAATCTGCCGTAGCGTGTGGATATATCTATGGTACTAAACCCTTTTCAGAAACCGGCTTGATCGGGAGGCTGGAAGTCATCAAACCTGCGAGCAAAGGCATATTTGTATTTTAAAAAGTTGTATTCATTGTTAAAAATAAAATATCGCCTTTTTTAAAACCTACAGCACCACCACACTCAAATGATCACCTCACGGACAAGATTATCATTATTGATAATTACACTTTTTACCTTGCGTATCTTATCTGTTCGTGCAGTTTTACCCAATTTAGATACATACTAACTTTTTATATTATGTATTTAAAAAATGTATAATCTGTAAGAATTGTGGATTCATTGTTAATAATAAAATATCGTATAAACATTTCTGATAGCACATATTACTACACATATTCCTATATAGGTATTTACGCAACCCAGGTATTAACTATACGCAATGATTGAAAACTTTTAAATTAAACTGTACACAAAGCGAAAGTAGCTAGGCTCCATATGAGATGGGTGTGACACTTCTTGTAGAAAACTTCGAGCAATACCGAAGTGGGTCGAAAGATAGCTTTATCTGTGCGAACTTGCGAACGCTTGGGTTGTCGCGACCTCTCGCGGGTATTACACGACTTCTTTAATATAGGCTGCCATACTGTTGACGGAATTAAATACATACAATATCGCACACGTCTACTGTGTTCCCAAAAATAAAGTAGACTGATCACAAAGGAGACCTTTAGCTACGTTTAGCAAAGCGGGGTTCTTCGCAATACTCTAACCTAGTCTCATAGTAAAGTCCCTAAGATCTTGTGTCGCAGGTCGAACGCAACTGTACATAAATACGTAAATAATTGAAACATCCATGACTCGGAAACAATGATATTCATCACATCGGTCTTCGCATCTATCGGGAATCAAACCTAGGGATCCAAAACCTATGATGTACCCATTTAAGTTTGTAACCGACTCCGCCCGCGTGGACCACAGAAAAAAACAAAAGTCATTATCCGGTATAAAAATAGTTTTTCAGGATATAAAGTGGCCTTTGTCCTTTCTCAAGCTCTAGATTATCTGTGTACCATATTTCATTCAAATCGGTTCAGTAGTTTCAGAGTGAAAGCTCAACATACAGACATACGGGGTTACTTCTTTCGCCATCTTTATTGGCTACAGGAGATTTTTGTTTCAAATAACTACTCATACTATTATTGAATTTGAGAGTAGACGTGTAGTACATTCATATATTTGGCGCTATTTTGCGTGCTCTCTCGTAATTCCAGCGAAATTGTATTGTCTTGGCGAAATATTGTAACTAGGTAAATGACATTCCTAACATAATTCTGTTTGTTTTTCTTTTCGCCTACATGAGTGAAGAATATAGAAGAGAAGCTATCTCTTCTTCATAACAGCGCTTTTTCATACAAATAGTATCTCAATTGGTGATAGGCACGAAGGTTGGACTATTGTTGGAAATAAATGTTATACAGTGCTATGGAGTCTACTAACATTGATTATAACGTCTTCTTAGTATTTCATCCATGGCTCTTTGCTTTGCTTGAACTACGTCTCACTTATACGCCCATACGAAAACATTCGAGGCGTGACCTAAATATTTTATTAAGAAATATTTTTATCCCATAAAAATTTATTTTTAAGGTTACAATAATTTTATATGAGTACTAACTCATAATACTATATAAAATATGGGTATTATAGGGCTGCAAGAATAGACTGATTTCAGACTCTATCTGATATTTTATGTTCAAGATTTGTAACGTTTTTCTTTTCTTGTTATCTTCAATCAAATAATCTAAATATTTTTAATAGCTTGATTCATGTCTTTCGTGATTTTCATGATAGTTTCATTATACCTATCCTCCTGTCATATCGACAAGGTATTTGTAGCCCAAAAAAAAAAATGCATTCGTGCTATAAATGACATCGATAACTTAACGTCTGGTAGATAAATTGTTTGTAAAAATATAGTTACTGACTATCCCTTGTTTATACATTTACGAAATGTGTAATTTTGTCAAGCTAAATCCCAAACTATTCAATAAAGTTAGTTATGTATGCAGGTTAAATAGCAGATTTCCTGATAAGTTAAAACTACCTGGGATCAAAACAACTTTGTATAATAGTAATAGCTATCCCATGGCTATCAAAGTCTTTAATAATCTACCAAGCCAATCTACCAAGAATCTTCCCTACATAAAATATTAAAAAAAACACTAAAACTATGGCTCTCTCAAGAATGTTTCTATTCTATTAATGAATATTTTAATTATAAAAAGAAAAAATGCCTTTGAAAGAAAAGAGTGAAATAATTATTACTGTTATTGTTAATTTTCTTAGGGCTGTTAGTCTGCAAATTTTGTTTGATCTTCTATTATACGTGTTATATATTAACTAATTATGATCGAAACCTAAGGTGCCCGAATTATTAGATACTGATATTCTGGCCTTACCTTAAGCTCCAGAGATATTTATTTTTATTGTATACTAATATTATTGTCTACCATTTTTCGTGTTTGATTCAATAAAAAGAAGTCTAGATTTATGATTTTAGGTTGCAAGGTAAGATTGTGTATCGAACTTATAGTTCAAAACTATGTTGATTTCTAGTTCAATCCATTTATATTCAAATTGTATTTATTACCACTTTTTCATAGACATAAAAACAAAATAGAGCCTCATATCGTTGCAGCGATTGTTCGGATCTTAATCTTAACAGTGGTTGGCGAGGTGTACCTACCTATCTATTTCTTTGGAATTTTGCCAAGACCTAAAAAGAATAATAATTACCAACGTTTTATAAAACCGATTATAAATTGTTGCTACTTTTATGCCTTTTTCTAGTTCCTTCCAAATCTTCATGATGAAAAATTTAGTTGGCGGGGGACTACGTTTTAGTAGTAGGTAATTATTATTCTTTACTTAAATATAAACACGTATAAACTATAAATTATATATATAATAACAAGCTAATCTAACAAACGTAAATCGTTTCATCATTAAACATTGTGCTGATGGATTCAGCTTTGTTTGCCGACATTTGGCTAGTGTATAGCTATCGGGATGAAAAAATAACGCTGCCAATAATGTAATTTAAAAAATAGATGGTAAAATTCGTCATCCGAGTAATTGACCCGGTAGCACAGTGGTTAGAGTACTAGCACGGAATGCAGAGGTCGTGGGTTCGAGTCCCAGTCGCGTGAAGAATTTTTTCCATTTCTTTGTTAATAATTTTATAATCTAACAAAGCTAAATATTGTAAAAAGGTATGTGATATTATTAAATAAAAGCTTCATATTCTCAATGATAATGATTATAGCCACGTTCAGTATAGTGGGCACAGAAGATGTCAGTGATCAGTCAAGCTTGAGTTCGTTAGTCGACACTTACGATATGCAGCACTGCATGCAGCTGATGTGTCCTAGTGAAACTCTTCATCAGCATAGGTAGTGATGTAACTACGACATATTATATGAATGAATGAATTTATTTGCCATTGTATAGGGTACATAATAGGTGATAGAATATACATTAGAAAAGAATCTCCTACACAGCCGTAATATACAGCATGCAAAATTACGTAATAGAATACAGTAGGTAGTCAAAATATAGTACGAAATATATCAGAATATAATTAAATCGATGATAACTTATAATGTAATTATGAACTATAATAGTCTATCAGCCAATCTAAACTAGATATAAGGATAAATCAAAAGATTATTTAATACAAAATTCACTTTTGCATATAAATATAACACCTTGCCTGAATTGGATACATCATCTCATCAACATTTTGGTAATCATATAAGCGATAGAATGCATCCTACTATAGAGAAATAGTCAGACCATTCGAACAGGCTGCAGAAGAGTATTCTCTAGTCTCCTTAAAGTCTCCTCCATAGATTAATAAGATGCGGTATTTTCGCATCGCTTTTTGTCAACTACCTGGAATACATTTGTCATTGATGACTCCTTCTGGGGACTCGTAACTCTATGTCTATGAACCAATATTACTATATTAAAAATGCATCTATCTCTTAGTCTAAGATCGATACTCCACTTTGCTACATAACAGGGAATATCTAAACATGCAGTCGACGGAAAAACAGGGCGTCTGATTTATTTAACGTTTGCTTGGCAGCCTCGCGTGTGGTACTGTCTCTTTATTTAGCACTGACAGTGGTTTATACCGGCTTTGTTTTGTTGCGCATTAGTTGGCACTAGTACATGTATGTGTTAATGCACCTTCAAGTTATACAGATTACAGTTAGAAGGGTTAGGTTAGCTTATTAGGACATAGATCTTTATTAATATACAAGAGTTGATTTTTTTTGTTTAGTTTATCCCGAAGGAAAGGCAAGGGAACTAAGCCCATACAGCCATTGTCTTTTGTAAATGATTTCTCAATTCATAATGGATGATATTGATGATGATTAATGGAAACGTCGGGAGAATCCTCAAGAATGGGTGTAAAATTAGTAAAGATCAAAAATAATTGCAGAAACAACTTACATGAGCCCATGAAGTAATCGTTTTCCGACTCAAATTTTACTCAGCTTACCTGCATATAAAACCATGCATACGGACAAGATTCACATCACAAGTAAACAAAATATGACTTATCTACCAGAAAACATCACTTCACGGGACACATGCAAGTCATTTACAAATAAATTTTGATTTTCACAAGAAAATTACACCCACTCCCTTCTAGCTTTTCCCGCCGAATCCATACAAGAGTTGATCAGTAAAATATGATCTGTACTTTGATAACCTCATTTATTTAAAAGAAAAAAAGCTGAGTGCGTAAAAATCATGACCCAGTGTTACTCTCACGACTATGTTAGTGGTAGGTAACTCTCGAACTCAAATGCGATAAGCTGCTAAGGCAAGAAATATGCATACATACATATACAGGGTTAATTTTAAAACATCAATAACCTCGCAGGACTAGATAGCTAAAATCATAAACAATAATATTTGTTCTACGAGTTTTATCATAACTCAATACATTAATTAAAAATGATTTTCCAAGCTTTTATTATACTGTCGTGACATTTGTAAGTCTATGTTCCATTCGTAGGTATACAAAAAGGTTGACGCCCGCGATCGCGCGCGCCTCAGTATTATGTACAGATTTAAGAACATTCAGAGGTAATATTAAATTGATATTTATTTTTGTATGAAAGAAAAATGTGACAAATTATCAAAACTGGTAGAACAAATGTTGTTGTTTATGATGGTAGCTACCTAGTCTTGTGAGGTTATTGATGTTTTAAAATTAACCCTGTATATACTCGAAAAACGTAACCCTCCTTCTGGCGCAGTCGGGTAAAAATACTAAACCGACTTGAAATCATGATAACCAAGGATAATCAAAGCGACCCACAAAGGTTATTCAAATGTATCACGTAATCTTGTAAATTGGATTTCGAAAACTGCAAAATAAAATTATAGTGGATTCTCTTCTCAATTATAAAAGTGCGAACTAATAAAAATGCAGTGGGTGTTCTGCCATAACTTAATCATTTGGGTGGTTAAAATTCCATTAACTTCACTGTGAAGAGTTTTCAAACCGAATTTTTAATAAGAAACTTGAATGCAGCGAACTTTGCCGGCAGTCTCTTCATTTTCATATTTTCACTGACTGATAAAAACGCGTCCTTGGTCTAATTTTTATTGTGACCAGAAATGATTTTAATTAATCTCCATTTCAACAAATACCGCTAATTATTGATACATAATTTGGCCTATATACATAGGTAAATAAGCCAAAGTATTTATCTTACCTATTTGTTATAGCTCGGAAACACTATTAAATAATGAATTCAAGCTGGTCGCTAGATTGTTGTAATACGTGCCTAAAAAAAAGTGATAGGCTCACCGCTAATAATGAGGGGCTATATTATTCAGATACCAAATATCGCAGAGTTATAGCATCATTGTACCATAATAGGTGAGTCGACTGAGGAATTCGGGCGTTCTCCCAGGCGATAAGCTGGGAACTGTTACCTGTTACTGGGAACTTACATCTGTCCCAGCTGCACCTTAGGTGGAGGATCTCCTTTATTAGATTGCAGTTCTGGCTACCCAATTTCGGGAATATATTTATGTACCATAATAAAATCACTTAAAAGATAGCACGCCCAACTTTGAAGAAATTATCTCTACATTGGCGACCATCAATTGCTGGAAACAATTTTTTTCTTGCATTGGGTACACGATATCAATTTGATTGAAATAAATAAATCGGCACTGCTTTAGTACTTAATAAATCACTTTAGCAGAAGATGATAATTATTATCCTCTGTTTCCCTTCATACCTATTTAATTTAGGTACTAATAAAATAGATGGTTTTAGTTAATTATAATTTTGTTGGATAACTTTAGTTAGTTCTATTCATGAAAAGCTTACATTACTAGACGACAATTGACATACTCGTAATCTATTTTAAAAATTACCATACAACAACTAAAGTAACATACAAACTTACAAACATAACCTTATTAAATTATTATTACAAACATAACATCTCTTCTAGATTCCTACATCTTTGGCGACACTTTAATTAAACTTGTTTACACGAAACTGAATTTCGTTCAACACTTTAATACCCTTCGTAGCAGAATCTACTTAACATTTTCAATACACAGCCGTACCTTAACTATCATAAACAATCGATTATGAAACCGCAATGCGGTCTGAGTAAAATCTTAAAACTTAAAATTGGTTCACCTACGTACAGACAGTCACTTCGTAACATACACCACTGTAGTCCCCACAATAGGAGTAGCAAGGTGCAGGTGCTGCCGCCTGTATGTATGCAAAGTGAATATTAAAGAAGGGTCTTGGTTGCAGATGCAAGCCATGATAAAATTATAGCAGATGTCAGTAATTCTAATACTTAACCGCCGCTTACTTGAATAGGAATTGCTGCTTATAGGAATCTGCTATATTTTATAGGAATCCTGTTAACAATGTAAATGTAAAAGTTTTTGAGAATATATCACGTTCGTTAGCTACTAGCTATATGATGAGATGTTTGGTTCCTTCATACATAAGCTATAGAACGGATTTCTATGAAACTTGGCTCATAAAAAGGGTAGGTATATTAAGCGAAATCCTATGATAATAAACCACTATAGAGAACTTACTTATCCACATAATTTAATACCTGATATCACATGTTTATTTTTCAAAATTATGTGTATGAATGTTCCTAGTTTTTTAGGAATTCTCTCTATTGGAAGGCTATTTTATAGCATTTCGCTTGAAATTCCCCCTTTGTTACACCCTGTGAGATATAATATATCCAAAATAACACTGCCTATAAAACGACCCCGTGAATGAAGTGGCGGGCATCAGCTAGTATGCCATAATATAATCTCATAGGACCCCACTATATTATTAGTTCAATATTTTACGCGATCCCAGTGATAAAGTACCCTGATCCGCACAATTCAGAAATACTGTTTTCGCCAGGATCAAATTGGATAAAGATTGATTCCAGCGCCATTCGAGTGGATTTTCCAAAGGATTTTCGTCGCTTTAATAATATGAAATAAATAGTGGCTGTGAAAAACACTCATCATTCTCATACATGTAGATACCTATTTTGTATTTTTACAGATATTAATGTAGCTTTAAAGATATAACCGTATTTTACTTCATTAATAATAAGATAAGGAAAGACAAGGAACTAAAGACGTTTTCTCAGGCAATAAACTAGCAGCTTGACCCTACCGTGGTAATCGAGGCTGTAGGAACTCATTCGCGATTCTACTGTTTTGACTAGGTACTCCGTTCTCGGGTTCATCAGTGTGAACGTGAAAGTATGTAATAACCAGAAAAAGTACATGCGTCTCTTTTTAGGTACACTATGTAGGTAGGTATATGAAAGAAAAGTCTTCTTTTATTTATGTATATAAAAAATACAATATAAAAGGCATCTAACGAAGAAGTTAAATCTAAGCAAAA
The DNA here is from genome assembly GCA_014607495.2 of Carposina sasakii. Lineage (NCBI taxonomy): Eukaryota > Metazoa > Arthropoda > Insecta > Lepidoptera > Carposinidae > Carposina > Carposina sasakii. The sequence continues at coordinate 12,156,982 of CP053154.1, forward strand.
AGGTATTGCAACTGATCCGGTAGTTTATCTATATTAAACTAAAAAAGGTTTTTTCTCTTAAACCCTTTCTTACTAAAGAGGCTGTTTATGCTTTAGTATGTTAATTTATAGTGGGTGACAGAAAACTCCTTGATTTATTCAACACGTCTATATTCAAAAAAGAATCGAGTTCGCGCACCTCCGTGAAATATTCATAACCTGAAATTCATAATTAAGTGGAGGATAAGCAAAGATCTCTTTAAAGCTGAAAAATTTCGAGATTCACAACGGGAAATAAAACAAAATATGCGGTATCAATGTACCTAGCAATTAGCTTTTATTTCCAACCTATTTATACGAAATTGTCTCACTAAAGAGGCAAGTTCAGTTTATGCTTTAGTATGTTAATTTATGAGTGGGTGAAATTCATGAAAACTCCTTGATTTATAAACTCAACTTGAAATGAATTTGGTTATAATTCTGTCTATATTCAAAAATACTTTATGCTTATGCAATGTTTCCCAAAATAAAATAAAATACGAAATCACATCACGGACGTGCGTAATTGCATATTTTTAGCAAAGAAGATGTTCTTCAAAGTCAATAATAAATATATCAGTGTCACGTCCCTTTAGGGGCCCATGTGGTAAATATTTACTCACAACCTGTGACGTCATACTTCCGGGGATCCGCCTTACTTAATAATTATGTAAAGTCGGTGCCAAAAATTAGAGAACGTTATATTTAAGCCTCGAGCACACCGTACACGTAAGCGTAGACGTACACGTACCTCTGAGTTGTAATGTATGGAACTGTATAGGCAGGGGCAGACCGGATGCGTATGCGTAGACGTAAGCATAGACGTCAAGCGGTGACAGTTCCATACATACTCAGAGGTACGTGTACGTCTACGCTTACGTGCACGCATACGCATTCGGTGTGCTCGAGGCTTGAACATATGCTGGTATGTTTTAAAATAAGAAATGTAATACAAAAATGAGGTTGAGAAAGGTGTTTAAATTTCACACCCAATTTCCACCAGCTTTTCAGACACAAATACTACAACCTAGTGATCTCGATTCATATTATCGCTGAATGGTCTATAGTTATACACATTAAAGTATGCTTTACCACTTGGTCAGGAACAGTCAAACTCTATATCAGCGACTTTCCATTTCTGATACAAACTATAGTGTTAAAAGATTTGGCTCGTTCGTCTATTGTTAAGCTTTTGCCCCAACATTATTTTAAGCCGAGCCCGTAAGCTCTGTATCCAGGGTCTTTCAGAACAATGATTTATCGACTTTGGGGACGTATTTACTTTGTACTTTGTAAACTTCCCCTTATCCAATGGAAAAATGTTTGTCGTGCATATTAAATTTTAAGGATAACAACTTGGAAGGGAAATGTGTGTGCGGATCGTGTGTCTGCTTAATTTGGTCGGAGTGAAAAGTTTTATCGCCGGCCCAGTTTTTAGAATACCTTTTGTGTTCTAGATTTACTTTAGAAGAGAGATAAGAGAGTGCTCCATTAATTTGTTCGCAAAAAATATTACCTTCGAAGTGGTATTAGCTTTAATGTTATTTATGGTTTTTAAACGTTTTATTATACCCGGTGCGTCAAGATTCCGTCTTCCTTTCAGCGTGTGTTAAAATTAATTAAACATACTAACATAACACACACCCTGTGTTCCTGAAATAGGGTAGGTGAACTGCAGGATCACATAAAAGATTCCACAGCCACATTTAGCATATCGGGAAGAGCCTTCTTCTTCTTCAGCCTATTGCAGTCCACTGCTGGACGTAGGTCTCCACCAGAGCACACCATCAGGCTACAGCCATAGGGGGGTTTTGCCCATAGTCACCACGCTGGGCAGGCGGGTTGGTCACCACAGTGTGATTTTCGGACTATGTTGTCAGTACGGGAGACGCTTTAATCACCTCGTACGATACCCACGGGCAGGCGCGGCTAGCTTACGAGTATTGCCTGAGAGAATCCCCAAGTCCTTTAGTTCGATCTTACGACAGAGGACGGAAGGAGGATACAGCTGACGTACTCGTATTCTAGTCAAACCCCGCATCAGTACAGTGATATGTTGAGTGTAAGCATGTGGAAAGATAATTTGAGAAATGGTGTCAGCTGTCTCATTCTATTTAAATTAAGTTTTATTCACCTTCAAGTCGAACACTACATGATATTGATTGATTTCATAAAATTGTTTTGATATTGATTTTAATTATCACTGTTCCTATAGGAATGATTTTAAGTGATTATCTACACATTTATTGCAAACTTTTTGACATTATGAACCTGCTTAATAAATAAACAAATAAGTTGGAATTTTACTGAGTGTGCCTTATACCAAAATTCTCAAAAATTGCTTGTAACTGAATAACGCGCGATACAAATTTTATATGTATGCATTGATGTGACACTATTTTCAATACACAATTTGCTCGAGCGTTCCGCAGAATCTGCAGTCAATATTGCGATATTGAAAATTCATCTTAAAAATTTTTACACTCAAAACTTTCGACGCTCAAATTCAGTGGAAAAGGGAAGTTCCCTTATTGGAAATACCAGTGTACGAGCTGCACACTAGAGTGCACTAAGAGTTTTACCTATTTTCATGGTATTTGGCAAACACCTGTCTTGGGTACTATTTTGCGTGTTCAAATTATTTGTTCTGTGGCGGTGTGTTGAATTGCTTCTCTTGGTAGCATTGTATATTTTTCTTTTATATATAAGATGTTCGTTTATAAAATATGAAATAAATGTAAGTGTTCTCTACCACTACCCGTATGATGAGACGATTATTAAATGCTTGATTGTCAAAAACATGCAATCGAAGTAAAAAAAAAACATTTCCCCATCGTCATTAAATAAGAACCACAGAACAAACAAAACACAGAACATAAAATCAAAGACAAACACACAATTCCAGTATTTTGAGCGATCTCCGTCGCCTCTGAAACCGCTCGCCCAATTTAAAAACAACAATACCCACACAACAACCTTTCAAAAGCTGAACCTATGAATGCTACGGACAAAAAGCTCCATTACTTATTTCCTCGGGTCTCTTAATGACATCATTATCTCTAGAGGCTTGCCGCGCGGTCACGTTGCTTTTGCCCGTTTACTTTATGCTTGATACGACGAAAGGCGTGCGTTAGGCTGTGGCTACAAGGTACTCGTATGGACTAGCGTATAAGCTGGCCTAGTCAATGATTAGTCACTTTAGGCAGCTACTCGTAACTATGCCATACTGCTGTGACTATGTCATACTAGTTACTGTTTTTAGACAGGTATTAAAAAGGGATAGTTAGCGAATTCAAGTAGGAGTAAAATGAAAAATAATAAAATTATTACTTACTTTTTATTAACCGACTTCAAAAAGAGAGGTTATCAATTCGTCTGTATGTTTTTTTTTATGTGTGTTACCTCAGAACTCCGTCATTTATGAATTTTTTATAGTTGGTCATGGTATACTTCCAGGTTGGTCCCATATTCACCACATCAGGATCTGATGATGGGATCTTGGAGAAATCGAGGGCAATCCTCGATTGTATATTGTAGGCACATGTAGTCTTTTTTACACTTTTACTGAGCGTTTTGGTCACCTACATATAAAACATAACATCTGATGATGGAATCTCTAAGGAATCTAGGGATATCCTCAAATATAATAGGCACGAGTAGTCCGTTTTTAGATTTTTATAGAGAATTTTGGAACTTTTTAGTAACAAAATCCCCCTATGGCAGGGGAAGCCTACGTCCAGTAGTGGACTGCAATAGGCTTATGAAGATGAAGATAATTGTGTTAAGTCGTGTAATTATATGTTGCGTTAAGCCGTGTCCGAAGTAAGATGGTTATAGAGGAAGAGGTAGACATGAGAATAACGAAATGACGGATAATAGTAATGAATGAAAGAAGAGTACCTACATATTGCACCGACCCCAAATGATTGGGAACAGGGCGGGAAGAAGGAGTGTAATTATATGTTGCTTATATATTGTCAGACGTAAAGTTTCGAAGCCTAGTCATTTCTCTCTTTTGTCATGTGGCCTATTTAATCATTTGCTGGCATATAAATCTGACAATATTATGCCTTCTAAACGTCATACACGGCTTACCGCAAGATATATTTTCCCTTTAGTAAAATTTTACTTTAGTAAGCTCGAGTTTTGGGAGGAAGTCGGTTTTTCGTTTAAAAAAATTTATTAGTATATGCCATTTTGTACATAGATATTCGAGTGTTTGTGCGTTATATCGACCAAATGTGAACGTGCATTTAATTCCGACTTCATTCGCACAGTCGTCGAGCTATGACGAATGATATGGTGACAATGAGTTACATTTTTGCGTGTGACGTATTCGTTGAAAAAATCTACGTTACGAATGTAATGAAGGAAACCCTTCCTACCTTGGAGTATTGCTGTTTCATTTCCTACCTCATTTGTAATTGTAAGTGCGATTGTTACTTCATATGGCTTGAAAAGAGAGACAACACCAGTAAAATCGGTTTAAGATATTAGAGGCCGGTCCTCATTGCTAGTCTTCTTGCAGTACATTGTATTGTTGTCAATGTACAATAAATAGTTAGTGATACATTGCTGGACAACAGAACTCATAATTGTGGCCCTAACTTGTACCTACTAAAACATACATAATAGTTTATAAAACTAGGTGCGAAGTTCATTGGTTGAAAAGACGAACAAAGTCTCAAAAGGTTGTCTGCATGTAAATATATTTAAAATTAAGAAGGATTTTGGAAATTCAATAATAAATCACATTCGCACCGATTCACATATTTTGATCCAAGAATAGAATAGTTCTAACAATAGAAAATCCAGCGTGCAAGTTCTGTAACAAAAACTTTCTGGAGGTAAGATGAAAAATGACTGTCATCGCGTCTAGGGGCTTACGTTTGCTAAGAGTTATGGGCCTAGCGTTGATATGTGACAGGTAAGAAATGTGCTCGTGCGGCCGCCAAACGAATTATAATACATGACTGTTCAAGAATACTTGCAATTTCTTTGTATTACCCTTCATATTTGCCAGTGTATTAGTATACACTTTTTAACAGGGCTACGCAAGTAATCTGCTTTCAGTCATATAGAGTTGGTAATTAATTTGCACCTAGTTAGTTTGACCGGGCATTTTCCGCACTTAACCTCTATAAGTGAGGCCATTGTACCTATTTTACCTTACCTGTCTACTCCAATCAAATCAGATTTTTCCAAAAGGTCAGCGGCCTTCAAGGCTTGCTGTAGAATTCCGAGAGAGATGCTGGTGATAGAAGAATCAGTGCTCGTTGTTCGACCACCCTTGTACATTCCATGATCACGTGCTGTGGCGTTTCTTCCGCCTCCTTGCATCCTCTGCAGAGGGGGCTGTTTGACACACCTTGTTGCACCTAGTTATTCCACACATAAAATTATTTACTAGGCTGATCGCATTGCGTAATCCGTAAATAAGGAGAAGATACCGGCTTATCTGAAAATGACAATATCAAAATATCTGCCCAAATACTAGTTTCCAACCAGTACGTTAACCGGCAATGTAAATATTATACTAGAATTTTGATCCTTTGGAGATCCACAGTCGACAGACCTTCCAACGACTGGACGTAGTGTATTATGCTTTATATTCCACATGCGCGATCTTCTACGAGCTTATCAAAAAGAGATTTATGATAGCGATGATGATAAATATGCAGCATTTACAACTATGTTAGGAAGATAATTTGTGAAGCAAACATCGTGTTACCTGTGGCACTCCCCAGTAATCTGTCCCACGCCAAATGATATACGAGCGATTTGGGCAATCTGCCAGGCTTAGTCTGGTTCAATCGTAACGTACGTAAATTGGACCGATAGTGAATTTTCAATGTATATTCTTAGAGGTCTACCCTTCTCTGTCTATTATATAGTTATATAGTTCTATATAGTTAAGTTATGCGGTGTACAGCGCGGTGAGTCTAGGAAAATAATACTCGAGACTTACCACGTTATTCAAACCACATACATTAATACAACCCTTCGTATGTTATCATAAAGTCATAATACTGAGAACGCCTACTTTAACTAGAGTTATGTCTACATGAGCAGAAGAGTTTTTTTAAATTATCAGACCTTGAGCTATTCATACTTATCGACCCATAAAATAACATGTAGTCGATGTGATTAAAGTAAACTACCAGTACTAATTCCAGTAATCGTAGAAGCTTGTGGTATTCCAAGCAAAACACGGCAAAATGGTGTATTCATTACTAAAATTATAGGTTTGTTCGTCGACTTTTCAGCGAAACAAACGAAAATGTTTCTAGTTGACTTTTGAAATGTTCCGCTACATTGACCACCAAATACTTTTACTCCGAATTCGGATTGCGAAAAGGTCTCTGTAAAATTTGTTCAGACCGCAAGAGTTATGAATTGATAAAGGCAAAACTATATTTCAAAAGCTAAATAAACTTTTACAGGCCGCAATACGATTGGTATTCATTTGAACTTGCTCGCGAAGGGTGAAATAGATTTCGGTACAAAAATATTCCATGTAATTCCAAAAAGTTTTGTCGGTTTTGGCTTGGGAAAGCAAAAAACAAATTGTCGAGGAACACCATTATTGTTTTTCATTTTTTTTAAATTACGTTTCGACCTGTTAGATAAAATTATCTTGAGAGTATATTTTAAGTTTTATTGGAAAATTTTCTATAATATCTACAGTTTGCCATCATTTCCCTTTTGTAATCAACCATAATTTTCTTAGAGCAAAAAGTTTGTTAACTCTTCCTTCCTCTCTTCTCTCAAATCCTTAGTAGTTAAAATATTGTCAAAACTTACAGCACATTAATCAAATTTAGATTCCGACTGGCCTTGTGTCATGGATACTAAGCAACGGTTTATCAATCATGGATAAATATAGAAACACCCCCGTTTCAAGACAGATATCCATTCAATTCATGTTTCTGAAAAGTAAATTATAAATAACTGTTTACGATAATTGAGCCGCAAGTAATCTCTGTTTATCTTGATCAGCCTTATATTAATTAACTTTTTGCCTCAAGAAATTAGGGTTACTTCAAAAGAATTCGATCAAAACCTTATACAACCCATTTTCGAAGGGTTCGGTGAATAATATTTTATTGAGTAAATTAACATGTTAAAACTTGGAGTTTTTCTGAAATGTGGTGCTTTAAAAAATAAAGCTAGTCCTGTGAATTTAGATTTTTCTGAACATTATATTTATCTGTCACAAATTATTCATTTATTTACCAATAAGTTGTAAACATGTAAATATTTATATGTGATATTCGAATTTTTTACTTAAACTTGTATCATCTATAATCTATAGTATAATAAAATTTAGGTAAAAAAACCTTTTTAAAAACAAGCTTTTATTTAAATGCGCTAAAAAGAAAAAATAAACTTTTACACTAAAACTTTTACTGTTAATTTATAACGTCATTTCAAATTTAACACATTTGACACAATTTATATGTTATAAAAGCTTGTCGCGACATTTAAGTACTCGTATTTACGTTCTTACTTTTAAATGTTTATTAGGCAGAATCTTTGTGTTGATGTTTCAGATTTTCCCATATTGTTCCCACGCATATCGAAGAAATATCCGTCGACCCTTCCAGAGCTTCGTGTAGAAGAGTAAGAGAGTAATATACAACAGGGTTCGCCCCGGTGCCCCGAGGTGGTATGTTCACGACATCATGTCATCATGCCACTCAGTCCTCGGCACGGCCTCACCTTGACTTATTAAAAATTTAAAACTAAGAAAGTAAATACGAGTACATATAAATTGTGTCAAATATGTTAAATTTGAAATGACGTTATAAATTAACAGTAAAAGTTTTAGTGTAAAAGTTTATTTTTTCTTTTTAGCGCATTTAAATAAAAGCTTGTTTTTAAAAAGGTTTTTTTACCTAAATTTTATTTTATACTTTTTAGTTTTCACCTGGTAAGTTTCTAAGTCTGTTCATCTCATTCAACGCATCATTATTGCAAGGTCGTTTGCCAGTTAATTTTGAACAGTCCAGCTCTTCAATGAGGAGCCCTTCTAATGACTTCACCCTACTTAAGGCCACATATGCTTGACCAGCGGCAAAGAGCTTCGAGCCCAGGTATACAACGGCATGGTCGACGGTACTTCCCTATATACTCGTCGAGCAAGACCTATCATTTGATACCTATATTATAGGCACGAATAAAAGAAAATTATCCGCCATTTTGGGTGTTCCGCCATGGTGGATTTGGAATAACGTCATACAGTTAACCATGCATTGTCATGCATGAACGTGCATACAAAATTTCAACTCAATTGCTTAAAAATATCTGTTTCAAAATAGATTTTCAAGTTTTAGAAGTCCGCCATATTGGATTAAGAGTGACGTCACATTTTTTTCGAGTTACTCTCAGCTAGCCCTTTAATTTGATACCCATATTGTAGGAATGCATTAAAAATAATTGGTCCGCCATTGTGGGTATGTCGCCATGTTGGATTTAGAATGACGTCACACTGTTAATCATGCATTGTCATCCGAACTGAACGTGCTCACCAAATTTCAGCCCAATCGGTTGAGGGCAAGTGCCGTAAAATTGAGTTGTAAGATTTCACCCGAACAAACATACATTGCAAGTTAAATAAAAGCTTGTAATAATAAAAATGAATCCTTATTTTTGTTGGTAAGCGCGGATCTCGAGGACGACTGAACCGATTTTGCTAATTCTTTTTTAGCGTATTCCTTGAAGTACATGGATGGTTCTAACGGAGAGAAAATTAAAAAAAATGCGCAAAAAAGTCTAAAAACAACCCTTTTCTATACTTCCATACAAACAATTTGTTCGAAATTTGGAAGTTCGAATATTAGTAAAGAGATTCCGGGAAGGCAAAACAAATTGAGTGACGCTAGTTCAAGGCGTGGTACAGGACAACGTCTGTCGGGTCCGCTAGTTTCAAATAAATGTAACCCTAAAAACAAATGTAATAAAACAACAATCTACAGTAAAGCTTTTAGATTACTTCACATCTATCCTGCAAATCTTTTGGGATTTTTATAGTATATTTAGACGAAGACAAGGTCACCTCCATTCCTTATGGATATCGAGACTTCCGCTTCCACATGTGCAGGGGTGTAGTTGAACGCACTAAAATAAATATTCCAAATAGACAAAATGTTTCGATAACTTTGCGAACTTTGCTATTGCTCGCAAAATTGTTACATTGGCTAAGTCTCGCTTACAGAATGACATATTGCTCGCATAATGAAAATAATATTCATCGAAACATGTCGATGGCAATCCTGCTTTTAAAGTTCATTTTTTCACTTGGGCCTGTTTATGAATTATCCCGCACCGACTTTTTACTTTGGCTGTAATTTTACAGTTATCTATACATATAATAAAAATGTAACGGATCGCTGTCTGTTCATGGAAGATATATGAGAAAAAATATTACAGAAGACCTTTGTCAACAAAGAAGTACCCAAAAATATGATTTTTGAAATTTTTGTCTGATTGTCTGTGCGTTTGTGCACGCTAATCTCAGAAACGGCTGAACCGATTTCGATGCAGTTTTCAGGAATATATTGTGACAGGTCCCACTTGACATATAGGCTACTCTTTATCCCGGGAAAATGTTTTTATCCCGGATAATTTCGATATTTTGTTTCTCTGTAGTCCACGCGGACGGAGTCGCGGGCGTCCACTAGTGTATTAATAATAAAGGTACATGATACATATAAATGTTGAACTTCATCCGGTTGTACCTCCATATATTATACGGTAACACACAAATTGTCCGACATTGTTTTATGCCAGAATCATATTGTTCGAGGTTTCTCGGTCGAGGTATTTTTTGGGGTTCTGTATTCGAATGGACCCTAAAACTCCGCTATCCGTGTGTCTATCTGTATTGGCGTTATAATAACAAGTAGGTACTAAAAATAAAATAAATATTTAAGGGGAGCTATCCTGCAACGTTGATGATTTCGATGTTGATGCCTTTTAAATTCATACGGAACCCTTCAAATGCGGGTCGGATATTGCGGCCTGTTGGCTGAAATTTCATTTGCATGTAGCTACGCCTACATGGAGTTCACATTACAGCAACAATGCATGTGGAACTAACATTTTTTTTCGTAACAGATAAAAACCAATATTATTTGGATACATGCCAATCTCAGCTATGCGTGGTTGAGCCTGTCTCTCGACCACTTTTTCTCGCATAGGCCAGGTTTGGTGTAGGAGTTATAAAATGTGCATTTTTATTATTTCGAACTTTTTATTTCACAGTGACGATAATTGTATCGGACACCCCTGACCGACCCGCTAGTATAATACATTACTGTTTTTTGTAATGGGTAGATCGGCGATGCATTTTTTAAAAATTCATCTTTCAAATTTTATATTAAAGACATTATCGTATGGTCTGATTTAAATGGAAAACTTTAAAAAGTCGGAAAATTTAGGAAATTTCATGTGAAAATTTTCAGTAGTTTTCACTTTAGAATCATAGTCTGAAGTTAGCATACTAAGCATGTCAATATATGCCTCACTTATATCCTGTATTGTATCACTAGTTAATTATCTACTTTTTTGTTACAGTGTGTCCACAGTAAAAAATGAAATTGTCGACTTTAGACATTGTAGTCTCAAGGTCCATAATAATTTCCACTTTTAAACCAAGCTAAGTTACGGAAACTTTATAATCGCGTTACGGTAAATGCCAACATCGATCTCGGGTTAGTTCGTAACATGATTAATAACAGTCCGTCTCCAGTCAGTACCACTTTAGAGCGTTCTCCTTTGTCCTGGACCAGAGTTGAGTTTTGACACAAGTCGGTGTAACTTCATAACGTGTTGGTGATATTATATTACCAAGTTTCTGAAGTTCAGGTCTAATTTATGTAGCGGTGGTGAAAAAATATTGAATGGAAAATGTACAGAATGTACAAAATTATCGGAACTACGCGTCTGACAAAAATTAAATTAGTTGGTAAAAGGGATACGGAAGCAAGCTGGGAAGGAGTGAGTATGACAGCTAATCCCTATTATGAATGGAAGAAAAATAAATAATAACCACCAAAACTAAAGAAAATGGGAACAAGATCTACAGGATGGATGTCCACACGTAACATTGGCAAAGTCTCCGTGTGAGCAAGAGAGAGACGCCATATCTCAAAATTGAATTGAATTTGTCTACAGGAAAATATTTTAAAATCTCAAATTATTACGCATACCTATTATTAAATAAAAAAAATACCCATTTCAAAAGTTTTAATTAGCACACGACCTATTTAATACAGGATTCAATCACCTTCCAAACCTTTCTCAAAATGTAACACAAGTTAATTCTAAGTTTCTCCTTATTCCATTCTCAAGAGCCTACACAGCCGAAATGGAAACAAAACGCAGCCATCCCACTAACCCTACTTAATGAAGGAACAAGCCGCGGTTACAGTACAAACTGTAACAATGAGCTAAGTCAAATAGATGACAGCTACGCTCGAGCGGCTACGTTAATTTACTTACCAGCGTTCGTTGTTTGTGCAAATATGCTCACGAATCTAATTCGTCTTTTCTAATGCACACGCTGATGGCGAATCAACATTGTTCCCTTTGTCTAATTAGAGCAGCTGAAATTAGGATTGTAGAACTAAAATTGGTCCTTATTGTGATTATTAAAATAATAGTGGACGCCCGCGACTTCGTCCGCGTGGACTGCAGAAAAAACAAAATGTCGAAATTATCCGGGATAAAAATATTTTCCTATTTCAGCCTATGTGTTAATCCAGGGTGTCAGCTAACTCCATACCAAGTTTTATTTAAATCGCTCCAGCCGTTTTTACGTGTAAGAGTAATAAAATAATAGTGAATGTTTGAACTTCCGAATTGTAACGCCTAATACAATTTCATTAATAAACATCCATCCATACTCACAAACTTTCGCGTTTATAATATTTGTAGGATATTAGATAGGTATGTATATGTAGAGAAGACTTTAGAAAAAGGTCAGACAAACTTAAAAGTTTGAAACTTTAGTAGGAAAACAAAATCCCTAAAAAGATGGTGGGTTGCGGGAAAACGTCGGCTAGTTCTTCTTATATTACAAGTCAAAATTACAACTTATGGTATGGATACGAGGAAGGTGCCGGCTTTTATGCAGTGATACTGTCAAACCTCGGTAAATGCAGGTACCTAGCAAAAAGAAGTCTTATGTTTTCTTATCAATTTTTTCAATGGTTAAATAGCCTATGTAGGATGAAGTTGATGATAGCTCTATCTGAATCAAGTTTTAGAGAAAGACAGCATCATATATATTCGTCAGATAGGCTATCTGACCGAAAATCGGCCGTTAATTGAAATAAAACGTCTGATCATTGGGAAAAACCAATTCCCGGCGCTAAACCAGTTACCCACCCATTTCCAGAATTAGCTGAATAAACTGCAATTGTGCACAATAATTAACTTTTGCCTTTAACTTTCAACGTTTCGCTGATTTATTCCAGTGAATTTCCGAGCGTACTGTAACTATCTCGGGCGAAATGCTGTTGCATTTTCGCAAATTTTCTCAAGTTTGACGTGCGGGATCCTTTTCACAATGAGTCTAATGTGTGTGAGAACAATACGTCTTTCCCATCTGGACGGGCTTTTGTTGTTTGGTGAATAGCTTTAAACTTAGGAAAAAAGCTTCGTAGTGTGGTAATGTAGTATAAATACGTTAAAACATAACTATTTGGAGTGAGTTGTTGCTCAATGAACTGAATGGTTTTCAATAAACTATACTACCTTAATGTGCAACTAGGTACTAAGTAGGAACGTGGTCGCGGATTACTTACTAGCGGAGAGGACTCAATACTGGGTCCTGATTCTCAAAATCCAAATCCTAAAAACAAAATGGCGGATTTGTTATTAGATAGCATCTAGTAGGTAGTATAATACCACCAGAATTCTACATTTATGTCTAATGATGCTTCTGCCCAGAGTGATGACAGTTGATCGGATTTGTCAGCTTTTCAAATGTCCGTCACTTTTTTTTATATTTCTATGTACAAATGTGTGCATATATATATATATATATATCGAGGGATGTAAGAATCAGGGCCCTGGGGGTCTACTCTGAAATGCCGCTTTCGAATCTTTCGGTCCGACCGAAGCCCGACCGAATCGAAGCCTTTGACAGCCTTTGACCATACTACGAAACTGCTTCGGTTTCATTCATCTGAGTTCACAACTCATTCGGAACCATAGAGAATAATTCACATTGACTAATATTACAAGCCATCTATTATCTAGCCTTATACCTGTCAAATAGAGTTCGATCGGACCGAATGAAAAAACGGCGCGACTGATCCGATCGAAGGAAATTCGTAGTAGGAAACACCTCGATATTCGGCCGATACTTCGTTTATCGTCACTTCAGAGTAGACCTCCTGGGTACCTACTCACATTAATGATTGCTGAATTTCAGTTGTATACATATATTTATTGTTGTTTATGACACTGTGGGTGTTCAGTTTCCTCCGCTATTTCCGTATCCGTTATTTGGAATAACAATTAAGCTACGAATTTAATTAAATAACCCATCCATGTGTAAACAAAACCTGCGAGCGAACTAAATTGTAATGAACTAAATAATCTCGGATTACTGATAATTATTGGACTAGGTTTTGATATTGTTTTATTATCGTTTTTAAGAATCGGATACACTAAGGACAAAATGTTACAATATTTGTCACCGAGTGCATCCGAGGCCTAATGCCGACCCGAAAACGATGGTATATAATGATTTTAGTCGTTGTAGAACACAATACGTAACCGAGTTATGCTCGAGCCCTTCTAATATATTTATATTCAGTTGGTGAGAGCTTTGCACGGAATGCAAAGGTCGTGGGTTCGAGTCCCACTCGGGTGAAGAATTTTTTCATTTTCTTTATTAATAACTTCTGATATATATCATTATATAGTTTAAAGCAGGGTTTTAACATCAGTTTTTTCTTTTCTCGCGTTCCTTAGATGACGTGACCAAGTTCAGAAGCTATTAAAGGATATGTTGAAATAACGAACATCAATGCGAAATTATGATATAACATAGATTAAGTATCCTATAGACTAAAAAATTAACGTAAGCAAAAGTAAACAAATGGGATGATATGTCCAGTGGATGCCGCATGCTCAGCTTTGTTGTTGTGTGGACATAGAGTAAACGCCTCCAGGGTACACGCTTTTACTAAAACCTACACAATTCGCTAGCTGTCGTTCGGTTAGTGTGTCCGCACTATAAGTAGGTTAGTAACAAATTAAGTAGAATTTTCATCAGAAAATTGGGAGGACGGATCAATAGCCACTTATTTATTTATCTAAAGAACAGCATTGTACATGTAAAAGATCCAACCAGATGATGCCATATGATGATAGATAATGTTAGACTGTTGGTGGAAAAAATGATTTAGGAAAAAATATATTTGAAACACACCATATAACCTTGTTTTACGTTTTTTATCACCAAATTACCTTAAACAAGCATTAACACGTCTCTACTAACCGAAAGCACGTACGTACCAGAGAGTAGTGAAGATCTTAGAAGTGCCCGAAAATGATTTGCATAATCCAGGGGCACCTAGCTAAATCTCGAGCTCCCCTCATTAAGACACGAGTTTAGCAGCAATTATCTTAAGCGGCGCACTCAAGGGTCATATTTTCTAGCGGCGCAAATCCATTTTGTATGCATAAAGTTGCGAGAGTTTGTTGCGCGTTCGCGTGTTGCTAGCACGAGTGTTTTTAAGTACCACGTTAGTTTGGTGATTTATGTGTTGTTATAATGCAACCATCTGCTCGGTTACCTGCGCTTGCATGATGTGTGTTGGTATGTTATATGTCCTGTCTAGACTATTCAAGTTCTGTGGCAATGAGTGTGTTTTTTGTTTGATGTTTGGTTAATTATTAAAGTACGTACCTAGCTTTTTATATACATAGGTACGAGTAGGACTTCATTTTTTTCAAAAGTTTCTCAATTGTTGCTCAGTATTTTTTATAGGTTTAGGTAAATTCTTTTTAACTAACAGTTTTACTGTATATTAAATTTTTTTATACGTAGCTGAAACTTATCCAGTATTTTTTGTGACAAATTTCCAGTGGACGTGTTCATGAAAAAAAAAGGAAAATATCCAGCAGTTTACAACGTATGAGCAAAAATATTCCTATGGGAATATTTTTCGCTTGCCTGCACTGACACGGTCAAAGTTTTCGACACCGAATTTTTCACGTAAATGTACCACGCATATTTTTAAGCACCAAACGAACTAGATGACTACCAAATGAAACTTGTAGAACGAGCTGGTTTTTCAACTTATTTTTGAGGCTACTACGGGTGCGATAGTGCAGAGTTCGTGTTGCATATTCATACTGGACTGCATGTTTGTAAAAAAGATATACGACTTCAGCGGCGTGTACTTAAATTTGAGGGATTTTGTGTAGTTGGTAAAAAACCTCGGTACTAGTATGAGAATAATATAACTTTAAATTTAACAGTTAGTAGCAATTTTTCTATGCTGCTCTGGGAGTGAAAAAAAAAGTATAATGCTACAGCTGCTTCTCTTCCCGAGCATACTGTACAAGTCAGTAGAGGGACAAGAGGGTCTTGGTGTTTTGTAGGCGATGGGCTGACCACCTGTCACTACTAACCGAACTTGTACATCTCAACTATACCCTCAGAATTGGTCAGAAATGGCACCATGTGGTTCTATCGGCCCTTGGTGCTCTGCCTATCCCGTAAGGGATAAAGGCGTATATTATGTATGTATGTATGTATTAAATTAACAGATTATGATATGACTTAAGTGTAGATAACCCAAACGGCAACTGTATCTCCAAACAGAACTCTTGCCGACTGACCATGTAGGCAGATTATGCTTTGATCAATAATGATCTTAGCTATTTTCTGCACGCAATATGGATGCAATAGAGACGCATAAAAATAAACATGTAGGTAGATCAAAGCAAATACAACTGGAAACTTAGTCATAGGTAGCTTGTTAACATAATAATAAATTGAGAACTCACCAGCTGGAAGAAATCTTTTTTAGAGATAAGCACGCCTTTGTACATTTTCTTTGTCATAAACTTTATTTGTGAAAACTTTACTGTGTACAATAAAGCATTAGAATTAAATCAGTCTGAGATTAATATCCCTTAAAATTGCTACTAGTTCATTCATAATTTGCAAATAAATAGAAAACCTTCATATTATTTAGATAGCTGTATGTATATAGTATATACCTATTTGTTTATAAAATGTTGAAGACACCTCTCTTTTGTGTGTATTTATAGCTTAGGTATAAGTTAAGTTTTACTTCTTGTCAGTAACAACATAACTTGTTAAGGGGACAGACAATGGCACATCACTTAATAGTTACAACCAGACGATCTTATCGTCCCTTCCTTTGGTCGTCAGCAGGTCTTATGTGTTTGTATACAGGGTATATCAGAAGGAGCAGGTTAAGTGAAATGCTATGAAAATGGCCCACTACAGAGAACCCATCCACAGCACAGATCTAAACTTAGGTGGGTAGGTACTTAAGAATGTTCAAACAATTTTAATGAATATCTGTTATTTTGTAGACATGTCCTCTATTACAATAGGCCATAGCATTTCGATTAACACACCCCTTCTGTTACAGCCTGTATATGCATAATGAATATGGATACCTACACTGGTAATGAACGTATATAGAACGGTATCAGAGCCTGAATCATGCTATTGCAAATGGGTATACCCATATTGTATAAGGAATTCCAGTTACTCCCCTCAAAGCGAATGTATAGCTAGTGGTGATACGAGTACTTGGATATACTATTCTATGGATATTCTATTCACTCGACATTGTGATATTTTTTTTCGTTGAGTTAATTTAGTAGTTGATTGAGGTAGAAGCCAATAATTTTAGTACTCATCAGTCAGTGATTAATAATAGTGTTTTACAACTTGTACGTATATATTGCTTGGTGGTTTCAAATATCCATTGACGGATCTGTAAGTAGCGAAACGGCGAGTGTACTAATGAAGCAAAGCAATGGTGTGCAGATTTTGTAATTTCGCTGCGACAGATGTACCAAAACGTACCGTGAAATGTGGTTCTTACCTGCTAACTAGTCTACAAAATACAGTAACCAACTCGTGACGTAACGCTAACGATGTTGTTTCGCTTACCGTTTCCTGATAACTATAAACAACCCTAGTCTTATCTACCGTCGTCCGGCGTGTTTAGAAATAACTGTAGATAAACTAAGTATCTATTTAGCTACCTTTAACAATGTAGCTTTGAAGTTAGATTAATTATTACCTTTTTATGATAAACTTTTACACAAAATCCACAATAATTTATATCACTTAATACATTATTCCGATCCTTTCCTTTGTCCCCAATGAAATCGACATTAGTTGCCGAGTAGGCGGTAGATCGGTATAATCCCAATTCCTTTGTGTTATAATAAATAATTAACATTTATTTTAATTTCACTACATAAGTCCACCCATCTTATTTTGAATCATAAAAACTGCAAGCCTAAAAAGAAGATCTTATTACATTTGGCCACAAATAAAAATATCTTTGGTTTGCTTGCAGAGAGTGATGTGAGGGTGGCCTCTGGAAGATAAGCCTGCTTTTGTACAACACAAATCAATAGCTCGCTCATAGGACGAGGATTCCGAACTGTTTCTCTTTTATTCACTTTGAAATGCGACCTCTATGTTGCTTCACAAGACTCTGTATAATATATATGGTCTAGTGATGATGATGACCTCCGACCGTATTTCGGCCAAGGCGCTCAATCTCTATGGAGATTGGCAGACGAGAAGGTACGCAGGATATATTATAGTGCACAAGTGTGTGCACAAACACAGATGCACTCTCTATTCCGTTACTCTCATAGTTCTATGGGACGGAAAGCCGACCCGACCGGAGAGAGATCAGGAGAGAGGAGAGATAGTATAGTAGTACATATACAGGGTGTAGGTGACAGCCAGGCAATTACTGAAATGCTGAACAAGTACCATTGTGTTGAATTATACGACAGTTATAAATCGCAGGAAATGTATTTTTGATTTGATTATCAGTAATCTTTGCTCTCCGCGCCAATTATATCGGGCGATCCTGTGGCTAATTAAATAGGCTTATATTCGTTTTTGTGTGACACATTGCCGTTTTTTGGATCACTTGTGACTCTCCATTAGGGTTGATCAGTTATTTGAACTGTTAGGAAGGCAACTTTTTTTTAAAATCATCTTTTGGTTAAAAATTTTATTTTTAAGTCATTATCTAAGGCCTAATTAAACAATCTAAACAATTTTTTTCCTGAAAATATAAAAAAAATGTCGGAAACTTTTGGAATTTTCCTGCAAAAATTGACAGTGTTTTCCACCTCAGAATCATGGTCTGAAGTCATGGTATCAATATTTGCCTGGCTGCCACAAATACCCTGTATAGATATACATGGCTGTATTCACAAAATAGGATAGTCAGGACTGCAGGATTATGAAAGGAATCTTACAGCTACGTTTAGCATGGTGAGGCTAGATGTATAAGATCAGTCACTAGTTCCTAGGTCATCGCCTAAGAGTTCGATTTTCTGGGGTCTTCCTAATGCAATACATATAATCACGCCTTTATCCCTTACCGGGTAGGCAGAGCACCAAGGGCCGATAGGATCACATGGTGCCACTTCTGACCAATTTTGAGGGTATAGTTGAGATGTACAAGTTCGGTTAGTAGAGGTTAGTGGTCATCCCATCACCTACAAAATACCAAGACCCTCTTGTCCCTCTACTGACTGATACAGTATGCCCGGGAAGAGAAGCAGCTGTAGTATTATACGTTTTTTTTTTCACTCCCAGAGCAATATAGAAGAATAATATAATGCAAGCTTGTATAAAATTAACTTCGATTTTTCCCACACATAAATCAAATCATTTTCTGAAAGTCTTAAAACGACCAATCGAAATCAACTAACCAAGTAGTGACAAGGCTTTAAACCGGGACGAGGGTGCAAGTATAAGGCAGGGGAGATAAAAGAATCGACGTAGCTTACCCCGAGCTCCATAAGCCTGCGCTTATGTCGGCCATAAATACCCGCGCCTTGATAAGCGTTAAAAGAAAAAGTTGGTAACTTACGATTTTTAAAAGGAAAGTTCTCTCGGTGCCTTTTGAATTGATAATAGACTTGCTTCAGCATGTTCAAAGTTTTTTCTATGTAAAGACAGTTTACGAGCTGTTTCTGTAGTACTTTTCCTTTAGTTCTCCTAGTTTTATGTTGCTCTTTTAATTTTTATAGTGTAAAGTTTTGATTTTTCTTCGTACGTCTCTATTTATGTGAATTTGCAATTTTGTGATGTGAATGAGGTTCTCATAACCGCTTGTAGACCTTACCGGACATCTGACCGGTGTATGGGGCTCTATATGAGGGTTTGTACACGCAGCAGTCAACTGACCATCGAAATTTGGCGGCCCGTTATCCGTTCAAGTCTACAAACCCTCATAGAGCGCCATACACCACCGCCTTTATCCGTTTTTTGTCGGTCCGTTGTCCGGTAAGGTCTACAAGCAGCCTAAGGCGAGTTGACAACATATTTTAATATTCCTAGTACCACGTACTGATAGTATGATGTATGTACTGGTTCTGTACTGAACTATGTCATATAATATAGTCTAACCTTTTTACTCACCTTCCACATTTATATTTAAGTCAATCGTATTGTATAGTACAGTTTTATTGCCAATGGAATATTCGCAACACGTGTATGAATTAGATTTTTTATAAATATACCTACTTACTCACAGCTGGAAAATTTTCCCAGTAATTACAGACTAGACTTATTTCATTAACCGTCATAAGTACCTTATATTTTACACAGTAACCACACTTAATATAAAAGCAATTTACTAAAATAACAAACTCTAGCTGTGTGCCCAGAAAATGGTAGCCCATTAACGCCCGGCTGCGTGGATCATATACAAAAATAATTAAAGTTTTAATAGCCTGTCTTGCCTCATAGTACTTCGTTAAACTTACAGTACGGTGAACGTGATGAGAGCTCGCCGATGTATACCTAAATATATTATGTGAGCGCCATGGAGGTGAAAAGTTTGCAGAATTCTGCAGACACGAATTCGCTGTGTCATGAAAATTTCGTATACATTGCGCGATATCCGAGGATGGGTATGAATACTTTTTAACACGTATATACTCGTATATATCGTTTTCAATCTATCTATCTTGAATTTTAAGGGAACTTTTATGGATTTATTTATATAAAGACAGTTATAATTTCCGCTGTTTTTCATAGTCGGATGATCCTGAAGAATTGGGTATAAGATATAAAACGTTTTGCTAGAAGCTTTGAGCCGGGGTGTATGTTGGATGGAGTTAGACACTGTTTAAAAATTACATTTAATAGTACAATGCAATGAAATGTCTATAATTTATACAATGTTTAGCTTAAACAATGATTATGTTCTTTCGTAAAAATACAGTAAGAGTATTTGTTGCTTTCATCAATAATATAGAAGGCTCCAAAGTTCCTCAAAGACTTTAGTTATTATATCTTCTATGGGTATTTATAATAATAAACTGACTATGGTGGGAAACGTTCTATGATTATAATAGCTCTGTGTTGACTATCATCTACTGTTTAGAGTAGATATGGATTTTCGGGGCTCGTGCAATATTGTGCATCCATTATCAGCACAGTACAGAATATGGTAAAAATACATCCAGACCTATTCAAGTGTCCATCATCTGCGAATATAATCACCTAGGTGATCAGAAGCGGGATCTAATCTATCAATGGATTTGACCAATGGATTATAGAAGAATAGATGTTCCACTCTAATCCAGTCCCCGGTGAGTTTTATAGCAGTGGATTAGAGTGGACTTAAAAGTGGAATTTAATCCATTCATGGATTTGCTCAGTGGCTTAGAGTGGAATAGGCCTAATGTATTTAGAGAAAATTTGAATATATTACCAACTTCATCTGCGTGGACTGTAGAATACGAGTATTGCCTTAGTCCTCTTCGAACTCCATACTAGGTATATATGCATGGAAATAGAAGAGGTATACGTATGAAAAAAGGTCGAAGGCGACTCGGCCGATTATGACATTATTTTCGATAAGATAACGCTTTGTTGATTCTGGCTGGTGGCTCTGCCACCCGGTATCAGTGAACAAGCTGCAAAAAATTGAGCCCAGCTATAGAAATGCAAAATAGAGGCGAACGTTATACGCGTGGTTACTGAAACTTGAATTGCGTACTTTTGAGCGTAATACGTACCTACCTTCTCATACATAATGGTGAAAACCATCTCCCGGGCGACTTGTCCGTACCTTTTGAAATACCAATGAATAAGATGTGAGTTTTATTTAATTAAGTGGAGTTTTTAATATAGGTAAGTATTTAAATTACACAAAAAATGTATTGTATTTTATCGTGATAAGTACATTGGTATAGTTTATTCAGTAAGCAGTAGGTATACCTTATCCTTTTAAAAATAAAAATATCTCAAAGTTGCGGCTGTAACAATGTTTTGTAGTGGACACTCATACATGAATGCATTGGTTGATGTGCAGTTTCTATTAGAGTAGGTTGCTACTGTACACCTACATTGTATTAGGTATTGTGTCCTATTTTACACCTGACTGCAGATGATACGAGACCGAGACGCGTGGACTCGAGAAGGGAGGCCTTAGCCTAGAGTGCGATATCTACGGATGTTACTAGCATCCCGTTTTATAAAAGTAAGTGCACCTAATTCTTTACTGTTAAAGTACAGTTTTGGAACTTATCAGTAAACAAATGTACAGTCATAGAACACACTATAGGTCATATCATATACCTACTCTCCAGACTTGTAGCATACGAATAGAATTTATTAGTTCCGATAGCTTTTCTAGTAAGACCGCATATGTAGGAACTATTGAATTCAAATCTAGATTTAGAATTTGCTGCATAATTTTGTCGATTTTCATTGACAAATAGGAGTGTAATGTAAACGACGAGGTAAGGTTTGATTTTGAAATGGGTTTTATATTATTATATTATAATCTAATATTAACTCAATTTATCAGCACCTCAAAAAATTCACCAACTGTAACCATTTATTCTTACTTTACTCATCAACGTCACATCAATTAACCCACCCTCGTCTTCAGTTCACAAAGCATAAAAATAAGGCAGAAACTCCACGTTCTCCCACATTATAATGTATCAAATTTGAATAAATTCTCGGTCTATTACATACATAAGAAGAATTCTATTCTGTTTCTAATTTACATAACACACTCGCTGGATTTCGCAGAGGTATGTCCACGGAGGAGATATAGAGGAATAGGCCCAACAATGTTTTTTCGGGTATTTTCATGTTTCCAATAAACCCCAATAGTATGGCAGAGTGGAATGCCTCAAAATTCGCAGTAGAATTAAGGTCCGCCTTTATATTATTACAGAGTTCATGAGTTAACCCAATGTGGGTTAACTCTTGATCGCCTATTTAAATTGTAATAGCAGCCGGCCACTGATGGTCACTTCTGCGCGCTTTTATCCAAAATTTTAGATCGTGAGGAATCATCACTCAATAGTTTTACGTCCAGAGAAGTCCGCCGCGCAAAAGTAACCGTCAATGGTCACCTTAAGTAACTTTGACAGGTAGTATTTAATGCGGTTCATAGGTACCTAGTACTCGTATGTTAAATAAAAGTAAAAGTTATAATTATTAGAAAACTTATAGATGGGGCAGATTCTACCCACTCTGTAATACTAGTGTTGCTTCTTGTTGGGGAAAAATTTATAGGAAACAGTATCGCTGATGCGTGGAGGATAGGTAGAAGGCAAATGTGGTCCAGTGATTGGTTTACAATACGGTACATATAGCACAATATTACAACAGTCATATTGCCACGTTGATTAGGCTACCTCCTCTTCTAAAGTCCTCCGTGTGTACATCTTTTGTCAGAAACTCAGAATGAAAACAAAGGAAATATGAGGTAGATTGGGACTGAAGTACGGTCTTCAACGCCTTGATTTAATCCCTCACGTATGGTTCATAGCGAAATTGTTTACAACATTTGTAAGGTAGGTACTTAAGAGTATTTTAAATGTGGAAATATGTACGGAGCTGGTAACGAATTATATAGCTGTGAACTGCACAATGATACGCAAATAGGAGAACGGTATGACTAAAACATAATGTTTAGTCTGAACTAAAAATACGTTTCGGGCTGAGGAAGGTACATAATTAGGTTTGTAACATATTTTAAAATAATTACAATAAAACTGGACTAGATTTGTAAGCAGATAAACGACATTATTGTTGATTGATGTTGGCATAAAACATCAAATATCGGTAAAGGTGTTTCTTACATCGAGTAAAATGATTTGATAGAGATTTATATGTTTTTGCAAATTTTAACACCCCTTTAATCAAAACCGCGGCAAATACCTTTACCTTTACCAAATACTTGACTCGTTTCGATTTACTCTGAAATATGACAAACCTGTACACAAAATATGTACTGGGTCATTGTCGCAGACTCAATATTACCAAAATATCATAAACTTCACAGCTACGCCCTAGACTTTTACAATAAGCTTCATAACAGCCATAAAATGGACGTTAACTACCCAAAATGGTTCAAGGTAGAGCGTCCTAAGGGAACTTTCCTAAAATATCATCAGGCTAAATTGTGCCGAGGTACTTCCACAAATGACTACGATTAACTGGGAAGCAATTTTCCAAAGTTTAAATGGTCCAACCTGAACTTCGACGATTGTGTTTCGGAACGAATGGCAGACTTGCATTGTACTTGCTTCCTGCTGAAACTTTCAGTTAATATTACTCGTAGTTCGGCGAGAGATAATAACGAAATTAAGGTTGAGAAGCTCGTTATATTTTTAGTCAGTTTTAGGTCAAGCTTCGTTAATCGCCATACGTCTGTCGGACAGATCATAAAAAAGATTCCAAAACCAGGTTTAGTATAGCGGCGATAGATGTAAATGATCAATGACAAGTTGCTATTTAATTTGAAACCTTGATATTAAATATAATGCAGGTAATTTGCATACTTTTTACCGTTCCTTTCTTTATCAGTTTTAGTGAGGAACTCCTCTAAATTCTGCACAATAAATAAGCGTCCTTTACTGTTTTTTTGCGTAGCATATGCGAGCCCTAAAAGCTTACGCAGCGAACTCATATTAATTATGCTAGACGATATCTCGCTGATTTGTTCAGGTAATATTATAAGACAAAATGCATTTTAATGTCACCTGAACAAATTAGCCAGATATCGTCTAGTTATGAGTGAATAAATTTGTTCAAAATCAATCGTTAAACATACAATTTCAACTTCAAAGTATAACCTCAAACGGCTTGGTATAATAACACTAAGTCGATACCACAAAGTGTTCTATTTTGCTACAAATATAACCTACTTTGTACATTCTATCCCATTGTTTCGATCGTTCAATTTATTTTAAGTGCTAGCGTTAGAAAACAGTAAAGTTCTCTATAAGCTTTATTTCAAAGTTGTAATTGCCGTTTTATGAAAGTCGAATTTGTTAAGTGAATTGTTTTAGTGCAATAAACTTGTTAGTCGACTGGCTGGCGGGAAACAGAAATAGCACTATATGAAATATTACTTAAGCTAGGAATAACACCGATCTCGTAACGAAATAAGGTTTGACAGTTTTTTAATCTATTGTCTAACGTTCATCTTTCCAATCATTTATATTCTCGATGACAGCTTCTATAAAATGTAGCAATTACGATAACGAACTACCATCGATTCGATCGTGAATGGATTGCCTAACCACCATTCTTTACCACCATCTAGTAAAACAAACATAACCACTTGCTTATTCAAGAGACCTAGCGGGTAACTTTAAAAAGGATTGAATCAATAATTTACGAGTCGAACGGGATCATTTGCCAAGCTCTTATGGTGAATAATTTAGGCTGAGCCTGCTCAGGTGATTCAGGATACTGGTATGAATGCTTAAGTGGGGGGCTGTTTTTTAGATTCTGCATAATGGGGTGGCTAAAAGTGGATGTGTTATTCATTTTATATCATTGCTAGCGCCCGCTCGCGACTTGGCTGCGTAAACTTAGATCTCTAGTTGTTTTTCGATCCCATAGGAGAAATCCTTTCTAAATATGTACAATTTTTATTATGTAGAATTTTTGTAATGATGTATTTAAATATGTAAAGCTTATTGTATAAGGAGATACTCTTGTTACCTACAACATGTTACAGTGTATAGAACTCTGTCAACATTAAAGCTTCGCATTTTATTACACATTACTCCTTTATCTCTCCACGTGAGCTAGTAAAACGTTAAAGTTGGATATTAACAGCCCTAAATATCACTTTTATACGTAACTTTCTTATAATAAACACTTCAATACCTTAACTTGAACATATTACTTTTCTTAAGTATGTTTTCGCGACTACGTGATTTTAAGTGATCTAGTTCACAAATTTTCTTCTGTCTAAAAACGTAAATGGATGCGTAGATATTTAGTACAATGTACCTAAGTTTAAATCTAGTGTAAATAATGTAGATTTAGGTACCTACTAAAGCGCCAGTGTGTGGTAAAAGTACTAAGATTTACCTACTCGTAATTCGTAGTTTTATGATCATTACTTAATGGTTTTAAATTAAATAAGTTATATTTCCATTTCCTTAATTACACAGTAAAACATAAATGAACCCTCTTTAGCATGGCAATATACCTAAAAAACATAAAACTACAACAAATTTCACTTAAATTAAATTACTTAAATGGATTACAATTTTAAGAAAAACCCTAATAGGAATTTGTAGTAGGTAAATTGGGAGGGTTTGCCAACTTTACTTAGTACAATTCAAGGAGCAACCATGCAAAAATAACTTGACGACTCCATCCGTAGCCACGTTGTGCCCATAAAAATACTCAACGAGGTCTTCTCTGAGACACAGTAAAACTGGGATTCAAGAAAAAGTATAATTTCACAAAATGAACGCTCTGCAATAAAATTCTTGCCTCTATCCTTTATTTAAGCAGTGTTCTCGGCTCATAAACTCGTTAAATGGTTAGGTTATATTTCACTGCCATTTCTAGTTTAAAGATCTGATCTCAACGTTAGATTGAAATTAAGAGAAAAGCGCTAAAGCGAGGTTTTTTATTACAGTCCTTCTGGAGAATTAAACATTTCCTTTATTGTTAACATGTGATGAACTAGAAAATAAGTTCTGTATTTCATTATTAAACTGGTGAGTATTTTTATATTTTACAGAAAGTTTTTAGAGAATAAAGTAGGGATGGTGCGTATTTACAAACCTGGTTTAAAACCAGGTTTTTACTTGGAAGTACGTAAACCAGGTATAGGCCGAAATACGTGGAAGACTTTGAAGGTATTTGCCTTGCAAGTATCATAGTGATAGTTTGAATCCAAAATTTAACCTTAGGCTTATGAAAGAAAATACTTTCAAAGTAAAAAAGTATTTTTTTGACAGCGGGATTATATCACGCAGCCTTATTGAAATAAGGACTATTTTTCTATGAAATACTTTATTAGGCATCGGCGGCGCCCTGCAACACCTGCAATTAGGTACGGGCCGAAATACCTGGAAGACTTTGAAAGTATTTACGTTGCAAGTATCGTAGAGATAAATTAAACCTTAGGCTATATCTATTAAGGTGTATAATCGCGCTAATTGAAAGTAAATACTTTCAAAGTAAAAAAGTATTTTTTTTTGCAAGCGGCATTATAACACGCAGCCTGATTGAAATAAGGACTATTTTCTCTGAAATACTTTAGTACCTAGGCATCGGCGCCCAGCAACCTGTGGAATACTTGAAGGTATTTATTTATTAAAGGTATTTATTTTGTAGCACGATTATGTTCTTTATGTCTAATAAAACTAGGATAATATTTCTATAAAAACCTTATTAACAACTTGGTACAATACTCTTTAGAGTCCAATGATCACCCGCCAATATTATCACCTGGGTGATCATTGGCGACTCCAATAAATAAAATATTTTGGTATCCTATAGTCACTTAGGAATAGAGCATATATTCATACCCTAAACACTTAGGTACCTACTAGATGGAAACTACTTCCCAATCTCAGACGGGGTAAATTTTATACTTCGTTATGTGTTAAAATTGCCATATGATAACGTAGCAACCTTTTAACCGGTAATATTTTAGGCAAATTACTTTACTTGATCTTTTTTAAGTTCGATGGTAGATTTTTCTTATGTAAAGGGTTTGGTTTTATCGTGCTAGCCACCTGCATTCGTTTGGCTCAGCTATTATAACATTTTTCCTCAGTGCCGTAAATAGGGCGGTGCCACCGGTGCCCAGGCACAGGGCGTAGACTCTGGGGGGCGCAAGAATGGTCACTTGGCCAGACCAGACAGGACGAAATAGAGCGCAGTTATAGACGCTCGCACAGGGCGTAGAAAAGACAATTTACTGCTCTGATTTTCCTGTGTTTAAACTTACGATTCGTGGAAAGGTACACCTACGTAATTTGCTTGTATGTGATTTCTTCCTGATAATTACTTTTCTCAAGAAATAATAAAATGGCATTTGAATGTAATACTTACATTCTTATTGCCACTATATCTTGGAAGTATCCTATGGATATTTTATAAAATAAGCGTTTTCAATACGAAACTTACCTTGTTAAAAATGGCATTATCTCTTAACATTAATAGGGGGACCCTCGTCAGCAAAGTATTAAAGGGAACTGTAATTTGTCCTCGAAACAATTGATTGTTGCCAGAAGACTGATGGGAATATAAGTTGATTAACCGTCGTCGGGTCGGAGGCGATGTATCGTGTTAACGAGGAGATATTTTTTGAGATTTATATCTTTCTTACTTGGACTTATAATCCTTAGGTACTCATCTATTATTACGTAACTTTACTAGCCAGCTTGGTGTTCTTTTTCTTTATTGTACAATACGCAATACAGAATTATGAGTACAAAGGCGTGCTCATTTCTGAAATGTAAAACATCTCTGTATCTCTTTATCAATATCTCTGAAAGTAATAATAAATTATGAACTTCTACGATACTATTTAGCTGCCATTGGTCTTGTTATATTTTGTATGTTTTTATTGGTTTTTAGTTATTTCTTATCCAGAGGTTATTTAGTCTAAGGAATTTTGATATCTCCTAATATTGCGATACAAAAGCTTTTTCGATAGTAATTAACGACTTATTAATGACAATAGGTATGAAATGATACGACTTGAGACATTATTTTACTTAAGTAGAGATATGGATGATTTACTTATTTCTGACCGAGCATCTCCGTCTTCTTCTTCTTCAGCCTATTGCAGTCCATTGCTGGACGTGGACCTACCCCAGGGCACACCACAAGGCTACTGCCCTAAGGGGGTTTTGCCCATAGTCACCATGCTGGGCAGGCGGGTTGGTGACCGCTGTCTGATTTTTGGACAATGTTGTCAGCACAGGAGGCGCTGCTGCCCACCTCCCACAGACCCTTAATTGCCTCGTACGATACCCTCGGGCAGGCATGGGGTGGTACAAACTCTACTCTGCCGGCACCACGCGGCATCTCCGTATAGTATATTTTAAAAACACATTACTTGTAAATTGTAACCGTTAAAATGACCTCCACCTTCAACCTAACAAATTATATAACATTACCATTTTCGTATTTCCACTGCTAAATAAACAAAGCTCCATTAAAACTAGCGTCTGACCCGTCTTCAAACTTATTTGGAACTAAACCTAGGCAGCTGTTATGTCATAACTCAGTTAAAAGTTACCACATTCAAGTAACTCCAGACCGACAATTTTCGCAGGTCACACACGTTCTGACAGCAGTCGGTTACACATGAGTGCATGGGGGCCTATTTTAGAATCATCTGACATCTGTACTTGTGGGGCTGACTTCTGTACACATTGCTGACTTGACACGGAACTTTTTGTCATTCTTGTCAAATGAATATAGATATCTGAAATGTCACGTCATACATAATACGTGCAACATAGATCGGGGGATAATAAAAAAAAATCACGGTCTAAATGTCACTTTGCAGTACGTCGACTACTCTTAATATTATTCATATAAAATGGAAACATAAAAAAATATTGTTGCATTCGATAGCTAAGGATCCATAGCTTTTCTGTTGTAGCTTTTGAGGCCCGATGTCCCGGGACGAATATGTAGCTAAAGTTTAAAACAGTATTTATTGTTATTAGGGTTTGTTTTGGTCTTAGAATAAGGAGGAGCTTCCTTATTCTATGGTTCTGGTTTAATTTAGTCAATGTATTTGAACTTACTGCATAGTTTTTTTTCTGACTCTATGGCACGAGAAATGCTTGTCAGATTCTTATTTTATAAAAATTTCGAATTAAGCCCTGGACCAAGCCTAAGCATTTATTAAGATGAAGGCTGGCCTAGCAGAATTATTTTTGCGTTTGTGAATTGAATTTAGCTTTATAATTTGTTGTTATGAAATTCATTATAAGTAAATTTCAGATTGTATTTAAAAGTTTACGTCATTTTGGCTTAGAAAAGTTTTGTTTGGGTTTTCAAAAATTGTTTAATCACAGTGTTAGGTACTGGGAGTTGTATCACCTTTAGATCGGACAAAGTCAAACTTACCCGATAACTGATTCTAAACGTTTAATAACTTTCCGTTTTATTTGTATTTAGACGTTAATTCATAGTAATAATCTTAACCTTATAATAAGACTGTAAATTATGTATGTATTTAAAAAGTATTTAAATAAATCCACATATTTGAAAGATATGATGCATAAACACACATAGTGGTCAAACTTAAAGCACTCGTAATTTTTATGGCAGAGTTAAAAGACGGTTCACCAGTGCATTCACAGTGAATTGGTTAAATTTGGCTTAAGTAATGTCAAAAAAGCAGCAACTTTCAGAATAGGTCACCGGCCGGTTGTGTTCAGCGCGATATGACCCGCGGCCATTTTGGGGCAATGGCGCACGTAGCTAATATCACCGGAAAATGTACTTTATAGCGCCGCGAATACATTTCCTTTGGCCATAATGTGTTTATTTTATTAATGGGATTATTTTATTAATTCTGTTAACGTAATCTCACACCCGAAATGATGGATATTCATAAAATGCCCGATGAACAATATACACGTGGACGAAGGGTACGTTACCATTCTATAAAATCAATGTAAATTTTTGTAATGGACGATTACTGCCCTTCGGTGGATATTGTCCAGTGTTTACAGTTTTTTAAAAGTATTACTAAAGGTCCATTATTTACATACTCAACTTTCTCTATCCCAATGCTTCCTCATGCCAACATGAACAATATAGATAAAATATTACAACATAATTAGTCACCTAGATAATCTTGATTATATACTACGGTTCAGTGTAATCAAAGTCAACTTTAGAGCACCGGGTATCACATAGTTAGATACCGGTAGTTTTAGCCAAACTTGTCTTACAAACATAACCTCCAAATCTTAATGGCCAATAAAAAATACTATAGGGAGAATATCAAGGAAATTACAGGGAAGATTACGGAGTAATGTACCGTTTGTTACCCTATTTAGGGCTAGTCAGTTATACCAGTTAATTAACCTACTGAGCGCTGCGTCAAGCTATCGAGGGTTTCTGACTCAGTTCAACATCAGCATGATGTGGCCCCGTTATTTTGTGACCGGTCTTAGTATAGAAATAGTCACTATCAAATATGACAATTTGGTGCTATCCTACTAATTTAAAAGGTTAGATAAAAAGCTTAACACTGTTACAAAATACGAATTCTTTGAATCGGGTCGCGTAGTCGCTTTTTGACGTTTATCGACCGGTTGCCGACATCAAGTTACAAAATGAGCCTGCAGTAAGGCTGAATTAGTACTAGAGTTAGTGAGAGCCTGATCAGCAGAGGTGGGCATAAAGCCGAGACTGGAAAGACGAATAAGGATGCTCGATACACCAGATACCTACCAGTACCTGAGATGTCAACGTAACATTTTCAGGTTAACGACGCTACGAAAATATGTCAAACTAACACAAGATGCTCATATAATGATGATGATGTTAGTAAAAATGTTGGGACAGATAGCTTTGGTTTCATTTGGACCTGAAAAAAAAAGCTATTTATTTATCGCACCTTTATTGCAAAACCATAACTAACCGATTTTTAACGAAATTTAGTTAATACAATTTTCTTGTTTAAAATATGTAACATTCTGTGTTAAAATAATATATTTTTTTTTGTTTGATAGCGGTTTTGTCATAAACATAAATGTAATCACGCATTTATCCCTTACTGGGTAGGCAGAGCACCAAGGACCGATAGGACCACATGGTGCCACTTATTTTCAATTTTGAGGGTATAGTTGAGATGTACATGTTCGGTTAGTAGTGACAGGTGGTCAGCCCATCGCCTACAAAACACCAGGACCCTCTTGTCCCTCTCCTGACTTGTACACTTACAGTATGCCCGGGAAGAGAAGCAACTGTAGTATAATACGTTTTTTTTTCACTCCCAGAGCAGCATAGAAGAGTTTTGTCATAAAGATGTATGTTAATGCATTATTTATTAGCTACATAAATTAACTAACATGCAATTTATTTGGTGTCTGTACAATGAGTATAGAGACCCGGTACAGAGGAAATGTAATACTATCGGCAGAACAGAAATGTCATTAAGCTCAAGGCCCCTTATCTTGAAGTGTACTTATGTAAGGGCTTAGTAGACTCGCTAATGACGCAATTTTCTGACTCGTAAAAGTTGTATCGTTCCGGGATTACGACCATCTCTAAATTAATTTAAATACTAAGACGTTCGAAGTAGGTGCGTTTTCTTAGGTGTGTATTGTATTAGGTTTTTATTAAATTTTCTTAAGAGACCAGCGAGTTATAAATTTTACAAGAATTTTAAAACGCTTTTTATAGGGTGAAAAATTCTTGGAAAAATGTTTGATATTCTTGATGATTTTTTGATAAGTACATACCTAATATAAAGTATTATTTTGTAATATTCACTATATTTATTTAGATTTTATAAAGGTATCTGAAGGATTATGTATCTTTGATGAGACTTATTGACTAGCTCTATCTAGGTAATCGTGACATATGACTGAATAATGAAAGTAAGTTTTAAACGATCATTTATAATCATAAATAAGTTTACTGCTTTATTCGATAACTAATTACTGTGTAATTTTCTTTGTCACGATAATTAGATGACACACAATTTTACACACAATTACCCTTGAAAGGTAAACAGGCTTTTCAATCTAAGCCTTGTATAGATTTTTCAAAGAACTGATGGCATGATTGATGGGCTTTGAGTTCGACAAGCCCCCTTAGAGATCGAGGCGCAAAATAAACTCAACTTATCTTAACCTCGTCCTGTCTTTTGAGCTTTATTTAGTAGACCTAAAGTACGGATATTGAAAAATTTATAGGTAAAGTTTATAAGATAGAGTCTCGTCAATGTCGGTGTAATGATCATAATGTGATTGGCTTCCACATTGCTTAAGTAAAAGTTTTTAAGTCCATGTTTAATAATATTAATATATATAATACACATTCTATTGATTTTCAGACCGGTAACTAATCCAATAGGAAATGTTTCCGTGCCATTCTAAATAGGTAGGTATTATAAGCTATTCGCGTCAGAGCCTCGTCCGTTAAATAGCAGGGTGCACCACGGGCAGGTGAGGTTGACTTTGGGTCCTAAGATATTAGTCGAACCCACTTGCACACTATCTTATTACTATATTTTACTGTATTATTATCCGTCTTAGAATTAATTTAATATTGATTAATTGCTGTCACGTAGCGGTTATTGCGAATTGCAATTGTACCTGTGATGTATCACGTCTGTAGACCTGTAGACGAAGGTACAGTAGGCGTGGAATGAAGTGGACATTTAAAATTGTACATCATTTGAATATTTACATACATACATACATAATAATCATGCCTCTTTCCCGGAGGGGTAGGCAGAGATCACGGATCTCCATTTGCTACGATCCTGACACACCTCTTTCGCTTCATCTACTTTCATGATATTTTTCATGCACGCTCGTCGGTTTAGGGTACTCTTGACCTAACCTTTCTTTAGAATTTCACCAATTTGATCGGTGAAAGTCCGGCGAGGTCTTCCCCTTCCAACCCCTTCATCCACTCTTCCGTTGTACACTTTCTTTGTCAGTCTACTTTCACTCATCCTCTCCACATGCCCAAACCACCTTAACATACCCTTCTCAATCTTCGTCACCACGTCCTCATTTATACCACACTTCTTTCTGATCACCTCATTTCTTATCCTATCTTTCAATGTAACTCCACACATACTTCTCAATGCTCTCATTTCCACTGCATTCACTTGACTTTGATGTTTTGGTTTCTGCCATACCCAACTTTCACTTCCATACATAAGAGTCGGCACCAAAACACCTCCATGAACAGCCAGACGTGCCGCTTGCGACACTTTCTGGCTACTCATAAAAGAATTAAGTGCCCCATTCACCCGATTCCCAGCATTCACTCTCCTTGCAATATCTTTGTCATGCTTACCATACCTTGTAAACAAAGTCCCCAGATACACGAACTCAGTCACTTGCTCCAATCTTTCTTCGCCAATCATTATTTTGCAATTCGCCATTACCTCATCCTTTTCAAATACCATCACTTTCGTCTTACTTACATTCATCTTCATCCCTTTACTTTCAAATGATCCATGCATTTTTGTTACCATCACCTGCAACTCCTCCTCCGAAGACGCAATCAAAACCATGTCATCGGCATAGAGAAGGCATTTGACAAGTAACTCATTCATTCTTAGACCACAAACACAAACATCGTCTTTCAAACCTTGCAAACAACTGTCCATGAATAGATTGAATAGCCACGGTGACGCTACACATCCCTGTCTAACACCCTTTTCGATGGTAAACCAGTCTGTGTAGGACCCGTTTATTCTCACACAAGCATTTGAGTCCTCGTAGAGGGATTTCAGTGCCCGAATGAGAAGGCCACTCACTCCATACATAGACAGAACCTTCCAAAGTTCCTTCCTCACTACTCTATCATAAGCCTTCTCCAAATCGATGAAAGCGCAATAGACCTTCTGACTTTTCGCCAGAAACTTTTCGGCTATACATCGTAAGGAAAAAACTTGATCCGTACATCCCATGCCCTTTCGAAATCCCGCTTGTGCATCCCATACTTTCTGGTCGGTTACTTTCATAATCTTTTCAATCAACACTTTTGCATACAGCTTGCCGACAATGCTGAGTAGGCTAATGCCTCTGTAGTTTTTGCAGTCCAGTCGTGAGCCCTTACCCTTGAACAGAGGCACGATGACAGCCTTGCACCAATCAATTGGTACTCGGCCGGTGTCAAAGCACATGTTGAATAGGCGGTACAACTGACTGGCTACGACGCCCTGTCCAGCCTTCAGCATTTTAACACAAATCCTATCATACCCTACTGCCTTACTTGCTTTCATCCGTGACAAACATTTCACAATTTCATCCATACTTATATTACTTTCCTCTCAAAGCACTGTTTCATTTAACTCTGAGGTCGGCGTCTTTGCTTTTTCCCTATCAAATAACTTTTCAAAATATTCCTTCCATGTCTTCAATATACATTCTTTCTCATTCACTAAACTTCCATTCGTGTCCTTAATTGAGCTCAGCTCAGAGCACTGCCCTTTTCCTCTGGCTAATTTTATGGATTTCCAGAAAAACTTTATATTAGCCTGGAAATCCTGGGACAACCTTTCATCCATCACATCTTTCTGTTCCGCTTTCTTTCTTTTCACAATTTCTTTCACTAATATTATTATTTAATATTTACATTGAAAATACCTATTTGATCTCATCATATAGCTGTATTTTAATTTAATTATTTTATTTCGCAAAATTGCCAGAAGGTATTCAAGAGATAATTAAAATTATGGAATAAGGGTAGGAAAATGATGTTGATGTCATGAACGTATAAAGAACAACGGACGTAATGCTGTCCCTGCACAGTCACAGGTTGAAGCACCGTAATGGCGGCGCGTTGTGTATGTGTGTAGATTTTATGGAAGGCGCCGAGCTTACTATGGTTTGTATGTGTGGGTGGATAACGCGTCTATACACATCCCTACTACGTTACCGAGCTCACTATAAATGCTTCACTCCGTGTATTGACAACACTCTGTCCGTTATTCTTTATACGTTCATGGTTGATGATTAGTGATTTTGTACTCATTTCTACTTGTGTCTGTGCACTTCCTTACATATCGATAAAGAATATCAATAGGTAGTAGGCTAAGTTTTCGGAAACCTGTAAAAATAGGAAAAGGTAGCTTTCTAAATCCACTGTACTACATACACACAAACAGGGTGTGGGTGACAGCCAGGCAAATACTGAAATGCTGAACAAGTACCATTGTTTTGAGTTATACGACAGTGAAAATGAAAATAACTCACAGAAAATGTATTTTTGATTTGAATATCAGTAATCTTTGCTCTCCGCGCCAGTTATATTGGGTGATCCTGTGACTAATTAAATGGGCTTTTTGGCTATTGTGTTACACATTGCTATTTTTTGGATCACTTGTGATTCTCCATTAGGGTTGATCAGTTATTTGAACTTTTTTGAGGGCAACTTTTTTTGTAAATTATTTTTTGGTAAAAATTATATTTTTAAATCATTATCTAAGGCCTAATTAAACGAAAAAATCATTTTTTTTCTTGAAAATATAAAAAAAAATCGGAAATTTTTGGAATTTTCCTGCGAAAATTTTCTGTGTTTTCCGCCTCAGAATTATGTTCTGAAGTCATGGTATCAATATTTGCCTGGCTGTCACACAACAAAATTCACCCTGGTCATACTACGGGTGCATACCTTGTCTGGTTCCCGTCCAGACTGCGAACGAAGCTCACGAGATATCTGTCCTAGCATCCAGTCACGATCCATTTTTACCTCCTTATAGGATCAGTCATACGCTGAAGCTGAAGGTGTCTGTGTCTCGCCAAAAGATACATTATGCCGGTGCCAACAGCTTTGAGTGAAATACGAGCTACGCGTTTTCCTCATGCATTAAATTGCATACCAAATACTGAGCTGTAGTGTTAGCAAGCATATTTTTCGCACTCGCAAGGGAAATAAAACTTCCAACCTATCTGGCATCTATGAAAAAACCTAGCATCATGAATCCAAGTATCACTTAGATCTAAATTTCGCCCGATCCCAATGTGAAATGACCATAGTTATGAAAATGAACGAATGTAAACATGTGTTTCCGAGATTTTTTTTGGCTTAAATTTACTTTATTTGATGTATAGAGTACGTACCCTTCGTTAAGGGTGGCAACGAAAAAACATCCTGTATATAGATATATACATAGCTTTGATTCCAAAATGGGGTAACCAGAATCGTAGGTTCATAAAGGAGATCCAACAGGCCCGTTAAGAATAACTGGGACAGATGTAAAACATCAGTGATAATTTGTTAGCTCATATCCTGTGACAACGATTCTAAGTTCCTTAAGGTATGATTCCGAGCTAAGCAGCACGCTGCACTGCTAGCTTTTTTAGTGCTGCCACTGCAGTGCTGCTGCGAAATTGCTGCATAGCTCGGAATAATATACTCTCATATAAACCTGTAGATAATGTATACGGAGCAGTATTGCTGCGGCAGCAATGCAGCAGCGGCAGTGCAGCGTGCTTAGCTCAGAATCATACCTTTATTCTTAGTTCCACTGTACTAATATAGATGGAATGAATATTTGAACGTACGTGTTATGTTGACGTGTAATTGGCCTGCGTGACAGTTTGCCGATATCGACCCTACTCAATCTGTGGTTACAATACAGCTACTTGACGTCTATCTACCTACCCTGATCTATTTGCGAAATGAACACTTAAACTATGTTCTAATGGAACTTTAATAGAATCCAATTAAAATACTAAAAGCTATTCTGTAAAAAATATTTTATGGGCTTCGGACATTTGCATGGCAAGGCATGGTACCTACGCTATCTTGAAATAAAAATAAACAATTTTATTATTCTGTCATCGATCAAACCTTAAGGAATGCCTTTTTATTACGAAATATCTTCGAGTAGAATCTCCTTAAAAATCTCGGAGCCGAGTAAATCAATGTGAATCTTATAAAAAATTAAGTATTGTTATTCCAAAACAAGCACGCTCAAGAATGCTATATTTCAATAAAATTTAAAAATTCTAGTTATAACTTCAACATGGAATATTACGATAAAATAAGGCAAAGCAAAGCAAAGCTTATCATAACCGACCATGCTAATTAAAATGAAGACCAATTGAAACAAGCAGACATTATCCAAACTGTACTGAAAATGTGTTTCATTAAGCTAGAACCGAACAGAACTTCGGAAATAACTCTTAAGTTACGTACGACGGTAAATTGTTTCGCGGTGTCCCAATAAGCCGCCCTAAGTTATGTATAGGTAGCAAGTACGTACTTTATGCCGCTGTGAGAATATTTATTGCTATTTACTTTTGTATTCCCAATTCACATGCCCATGCATAGGGGAAGTGTAATAAATCTACGCAAAAGTTACATGACCTTGAATGGGTAGGTACGTGCTCTGTGGTTATTTAGAGTTTCTAAGTATAGACACAGAATACCTATTTCAGGAACATTACCGTGAATATTTTATTTGGAGACTGTCTATAGTTAGCCTATTTCGAGCATTCTATCCAGACTGGGAACTTGATGCTTAATACTGTTAAAATTTGAAAGTTTGAAATTAGACCCTGGTGTACTATTGAAATAATACTTATGAAATCAGCAATTAATTCAATAGAAATTGTCAGGATGCCGAAGACGTGAATGGGGTTCATTGATATGTATAAAATATACTCTGATTCTTGAAAACTTGTAACATTTTTTATATTCGGCGAAAAATGAGAGTCAATGTGCTTTTCACGTCATTATAATTCTTTAAACCCTTTTGGATGAAACTTTGGAGTATCTACAAATAAGGCTGTATAATTTGTTGTATGTTCTTTAGAAATAGAATTAACTATTCCAACAGCCATGTTAAACAAGGTTTTAAAAAAAGAGTGTGTTAAATGAAATGCTATAAAAAAATCCCATTACAAAGAATCTATCGAGACTCGAAATCACAGGTTAATTCGTCCAAACAGTAAGAAGAGTTTCTAAACAACTCAGAAATGTTCAAATTATTAATAAACATGTGAAAACTAGTCTCAAATTCTGTGGATAACTGTGGATAAGTTTTACAATTATAGTGGTTTATTTTCATAGCATTTCGCCAAACATACCCCTTTTGTTCTACCCTATATATGTAATACTCCTATTTGAGGTACAACTCCACATATTATCTATGCTTTATATTCTGCCGCCTCTCGCGGTAAGCAAACGTACGATATATTGCAGCGATTCCTCACGATTTATAGGGGCGTGAAAAAAGGAACCATTTGAAATCTTAGCCGTGAGCGCCTTTACGGTATTCGTGCGAAGTATATAGAGTTCCACTTGAGGGAGTTTTTTTATTTTTTTATTATCTTCATAGCCAGCAAGATTGGTTTTACAAGTGTTTTAGATGTTGTGCAAATTAGAATCGGAGCGTGTTTCGCAGGACAGATTTATGGCGGCAGAACATGACGTTTACTGCTGTAAATCAAGTACGTGTTTCAATTTCTGATGTAAGTTTGTTACAATCATGTTTTTCTGCTGTTATTTTAGGCAGGTTTGATGACGATTGATGTGAGTATAAATAGATTAAAGGATTACTTTGATTACCTATACGGACATATCGCAGCTTCGGTAGAACAAAGGCACAATTTGCTTTTGCAATACGGACATATATATTTATTGGTTTGTAATTTACATACCGAAATTCTTTAAAAAACCTTAGTAAGAAGTTATTAGTAGTAGTGGCCTAATGTTATACGTAGATTATTTGAGATTTCTTTTTGTGAAATCAGTGTTAGTACATTTTAAACGTAAAGTTGCAAATTAACTAAATTTGTGTTTAATAAAGGTTCTGCGTACGTAATTGCAATACCTACCAAAAAGTTAACACCGCAGGATTCCGACCAAATTAGAACTCCACTGTTTGATTTGAGTCGGCGGTGGGTACTGAGTGGGTGTATTACTTTGATACATACCTATACACACGGCTGTATTCCCAAAATAGGATAGCCAGAACTGCTAGATCACGAAAGATATCCTTCAGCAACGTTTGGCATAGTGGGACCAGATGTAAAAGATTAGTGACAAATTGTTGACTCATCGCCCAAGAGAACGTTCCTGAGTTAGTCAACTCTTACGACATAGGTACACTAAAGGATGCTACGGATATACCTATTCTAGTAAAGCTCTGCCTCAGCACTTTTTATATTAAATAATAGAAAATATTTTAGTCAAAATGACTAATAATCATAATAGACTCATTCGATCAGAATCTGATGGACGGTAACTAAGTTACTAAGTAAATTCCATAAACGGTTGCTCGCCAATAAAATGTAATAAAACAAGTCAATGACATCTTTTAAGCGAATTAGGGCTCTTTCATGGGCTTTCTTAGTTATAAAAGGGAATAGCGATATTTTAATATTGAATCTGGTTTCTTATGAAGATGTCATAGAAATTTTATTAAATTCAGCGACTTGTAGGTATAATTCAATTTACAGTCAAAATTCTCAATTTACAGTCAAAATTCTACGTCTTATTAATGTTTTTACTATCATTTATACAGACTATTACAGACATATTATAATTAAATTGCAATTATCATTTCATTTAAAACTGACACAGTTAGCGTTTTAACTTAATTTTATTTAAGGTTTAGTTTCATAGAATTACATAAAGTAGCTAATCGTCACATAATAATTATGTTTTATTTATAGGTAGTATGTCGAACACAGTACATATAATATGTTGTTATTTGTTCATATCAACACTCCTTAAGTCCTTAGTACTCATAAACTCGTTCGCCACAAAGAAGATTTCATGTTATTCTAATACGAACACAAAGCAGTGCAAGATGGATTTTTCCATGCTTTTCACGTTATGAAAGAAACAAGCACTAAAGTAGTGGTGACAGTTTTTAAGTGGAGCAGATTGCAGTTTATTCCGGATAAGCCGAGAAAGGCGGACGCAATTTGAACTTTACCCCGCTGGAGAAAAGTTATGTTATTCTTTGTTGATTTTGTTGCTTACTATGCGATCTGTTTGAGCAATGATTGTTTCTTAGGGTTTTGTTTTATTTTCCTACTTTCACTTAACTTTTTCGCTTCTATTTGCTTAGAAACTCACCAAATAAAATTAAACTTAAGCCAACTTTACTTTACAGAAGTATAAATTTTAAATCGCTATTCATCTATTACCGAAGCCAATATAAATGGAACTAAACTACGACACACTCTACTCGTATAGGCAAATCAGAACGCTCCGTATAAAAGTATAAATCCAAAGCGCCATCAGAAAAAAATCTAACGGGAAATTCACGAGTAAAGGATTCGGGAAATTTGTCCAAACCGTACTCGCAGTTGTGCCGAATTTATATGACGATGCCTATAAAAGAAGAACGAAATTGTCGACACTCGGATATCGCAGAGTATTCACCAATAGGGCTTAAGGTGAGCCTCGTAAAAATGGGCGATTGAGGTAAAACATTCCAAGTAAAATTACGCTTATAGCTTCGCTCGAACGTAAAAAGTCGTCTGTAAATATTTTGCAGACATTTTAAGATTCCACCTAGCAGATTTACTATATCAGAGGTGAATTACCTACGGCGCGGGCGTCTAACTCCGATTTTTTGTAGAGTGTAATAGCTGTTTTTATGTCACATCTTGATCGCTATAAAAAGAGATTGCCTTAGTTATATTATGGATCAGTGTTATGAATATGTCTTTTTTATTCAAGTCTGCCAGTTTCTATTAGAGTTTTATGTATTCTTTTCAGATGTAATACTGTAAGGATCAGTAGAAGTTTTTTAATTTTAGAAATAGGACTCATAATTTGTTTTGTCATATTATTATGTAATCTGTATGAAATATAATTTTTCAGGCTCGAATTTTGATACTTAGTTAAAGATAAATGTATAAGTACAATTTTTTTAGACACAGAAGCAAATATATTATTATGCAGGTACAATAAAGGCACATATTCTATTTTGGTAAAACTTAATTTTATATCTGTGTTATATTACATTTATAATAACGGAGTTGAACGGAGCAGGGATATTACGATTATTCGCATCCGCATCCGCATATGCGGAGAACATCCGCATCGATTTTGACATCCGCATCTGCATCCGCATGCGTATAAATCGATGCGGAGCTAATGCGAATGCGGATACGTAGCAGGTCGTGACAAGAAAGAAACGGGAGGGCCCGGCGAGTGGCGCGTGTCGACCGCACGTGCTGATTGAAACCAAGGCGGTGATGGAATGGTGGCCAAGGGACGCTTTAAGACCGAGGTGCAGACCACCCGCCCGATGGTCAGATGATATCCGAAGGGTTGCTGGACAGCAGTGGATGAGGTTGGCCCAGGACAGAGGACAGTGGCATAGGGAAGAGGAAACCTTTACTCAGCAGTGGGTGTAAGAGGCTGTATAGATAGATAGATAGCTTGTCATAAATTTAAGGTATTCGCTTATACGATTCGTCTTATGCATATTTTTTATTTATCCTGCAATATTAAAATACAATTTATATCTGTGTACAGTACAGTCATTATCATATCATTACTAAGGTTTGCATCAAGTAGATAACCGCTTGACAATATGCGAATTTGGCAATTTGCGAATCTGACAATTTGCAAATTTGCCAGTTTGCGAACATAACAATTTGCGAAATTGACTGATTGCGACCGCTTGACAATTTGCGAATTTGACAATTTGCGCCTAAAGGATAATTTTATTTGGACTTCGGTGAATCGGTGACGGTGACGCGTCTCGCTATTATTTTGCTGTGACAACTGAACAAAACTGACGCGCACGGTTGTTTGCACTTCAGTTTTTTATACAGATCCGCATCCGCATACGCATCCGCGGATGTGAGCCTCTTAAAATCCGCATGTGGATGTGGAAATAAGTGGATCCGCAACATCCCTGGAACGGAGTATACACCTCGAGTTTAATTTTAAATGAGAGAGATATTTGATTAATAATATCTTAATTCCAGTAACAACGAACAAACTAGTCGGAATAATCGGATATCTTATTTAAAGTGTACCTACATAAGTTCTAGTATTTATCTACCTATAGTCTGTCGTAATGAAGTATTTATACAGTGTGTAACAAAAAGGGTATGTTAAGCCAAAAGCTATGTAAATAGCCCACTGTAGAGAACCTATCCACAAAATTTGATACCCGAAATCACATGTTTATATTTCCCAATAGTATGGAGAATTTTTAAATATCTCGATACAATCTTAAGAAATAAAAATGTGATTTCGAGTCTCAAATTGTGTAGATAGTTTCTCTATAGTGGGCTTTTTACATAGCTTTTCGTTTAACATACCCGTTTTGTTACACTCTGTATAATAATTTAGTAAAGGATTTAATAATTTAAATTAAATTTAATAATAATGTAAATTTCTTTCTGAAACACTTGGTCACGATAGAGACAACATCATCTTTATCCTTCAAACAGACCTGTCTGACCTTAGGAAAAATCGGTTCTTAAAGGTGTATTAGAACACATTGAAGTCATTGCTCTCTTTGTTGTTTACTATAGATAGTTATTTCATTACAATGTTAATGTTGTTGCAAAATGATAAACGGTTTGTAGGTCCATATAGATATTTGGTATGGGCAGTATCTTAACATTCGATCGATAAACGTCAGTAATACTCGCGAGGCACTTACGGGGCTGTATCGGCCAATTTGTTTTCGAAGCATATTTCTAAAATTTATCGCCAAAACCTAAAAGCCAT
The DNA here is from genome assembly GCA_014607495.2 of Carposina sasakii. Classification (NCBI taxonomy): domain Eukaryota; kingdom Metazoa; phylum Arthropoda; class Insecta; order Lepidoptera; family Carposinidae; genus Carposina; species Carposina sasakii. The sequence goes on from CP053154.1 coordinate 12,199,952, forward strand.
TTAGTCAATTTATTGCGGCGATTTGTCACGATTACGCAATTTGTGGGTTTGCTTGCTTGTTGCCGGTGATTTGTGCGTAAGTTTGTGGAAAATAAACATGAATTCGTTTCTTGCTATGCACAACAGTGAAATATCATATGACATAGATAGTCCATTATATATCGCGTAGGGTCTTCGTCAATAAACGTAGATAATAAGTATATATATAGGTACAGCAGGTATCTATGCTTGCTTGTAACCGACTAAAACCTGAGAAAAATGTTAGATAATAACACTAATTAATTCTAATAGTTTATCAATTCGCTTTCTTAAGAGGTGCAGATTAGTTAGGGAAGACAAAAGCTAGAGTTTCCTCTAGACATACTATGCAGTAATAATTTTAGAGACAAAATTCGAAACGTCTTTTTGTATAGAAATACCCACGATATGCAAACTACTATTAGGTACTTTTGAATTATCCCAAACCACTGAACAGTTTGAAACGACTACTCCAATATATCGGAGAATAACACAGGTAATAATTTTCAAATCAAATTGACTATGTAAAAGGGCAAAAGGGATTGAGGGAGTTCCTTCAAAGTTGTGTCTAAACCTCCGAGGATCGGGCGACAACTTTTCTTTTAATTTAAAACGACTTACCGGCTGAGCGCCGCCGGGCGCATGGATTAAAACTTATGGAGTTCGATGTATCGCCGCGGGCTACCTGAATTTCCAGGGATAAGCGGGAGTCGGGAAACAGAGAAGAATACTCGCCGTGAAGTAAAAAACGGCATATCTTTGTCCATCTATTTGTGTCATAGATAATATTCACAGCATAATTTGGTACATAAAATGAACGTTCGGTATGGTACTAGATTGTTTCCGCTGAAATTTAACAGTGTATTTACTTATACTCGTAGTAAACATAATATCATAATAATAACATTCATAATAACAAAGTCTAAAGTTGAAAATCGTTCATAAGTACCATAATATGGACTTGTATGTTGTGTAATAAATGGTGATTTTTTATATTAAATTTTAATTTAAAAGAAAATGTGAGATATTGTATATTTTAATATTCAGTGGTCCAAAACCCTTAACATTCGATTGCTGGCCTCTAAAACAAGATCAAAGACAAGAAAGTAAATACAAATAGACTAGTAATATTACGATTTCAACGTTGTCTGATCGAACCTCTTTGATCAAGTCTATTACAGAGTACTCGTAGGTACCTATCTGTACCTAATTATATCTGTTTTTCTGTTCTACTTATTAACTTTACCCTGTTTTTAACCCCCGACGCAAAAACGACGGGGTGTTATAAGTTTGACGTGTCTCTCTGTGTGTATGTGTGTGTGTGTGTGTGTGTAAATGTGTATGTGTCTGTCTGTGGCATCGTAGCTCCCAAACGGATGATCCGATTTTAATGCGGTTTTTTTTTGTTTGAAAGGTATATCAGTTGAGAGTGTTCTTAGCTATGTTTGGTGGAAATCGATTCAGGTCTTCAAGGTCATCAGGTCGTTTGTTAGGTGTGATAGGAATGTTACACGCTCAGTTTACTTGCAAGCATATGTGGGATCTGACATTTGAAAAACTAATGTCTTCTGGAACCACTGAGCTGGTCTGCTGTTAGGGCTCGAAGATACGAGACGTAACCCTGGACTGCCTTTTAGTAAACCCATCGAGTTTGGGATCGTTGGATTTGTCTTAACTAGTTCTCTTTATGTATCTAATTGACGAGGACCTGATTCTGGAAATCTGGAACCTCTGAGCTGGTCTGATGATAGGGCTCGAAGGTAGGAGACGTAACCTTGGTATACCTTTTAGTAAACCCATCGAGTTTGGGCTCGTTGAATTTGTCTTGACTGGTTCTCTTCATGTTTCTAATTGACGAGGACCTGATGCTGGAAATGGGATGTGGCTGATGAAACCCTGGAATGCCGGAACGGATAAACTGATTTATATTTTTGCTGAAAATCTAGAATGACCAAAGTTTAATCTTTATTGTTTCTTGGTCGAGATCACATATAGCGACCCCATCTAAACTTTTTACGCGGCGAAAAATAAAAGAAATTAAATGAAAGAATGAAAAATTAAGAAGCTCCTTCAAAAAGCATGAAATAAAAAAATAAATTTAAAATTTAAAAAACCCCCGGCCCAAAAAAGTACGCAATAATTATGACAAAAGGTTTAAAATGCTAAATCCTATAAAAAGCAAAAAATAACTTTTCACACTAAATAAGTACCAACTAAAGCCTGTCAGACTATCTACTCGGGACTTTGTGCCACCTTTATGTCGAAGGCATAACCGCTAATTTTGAACTGCAAATGGTTATCTTGGCCTGCTTGGCCATACGTATGAAATTTTTGATTAAATTTTGTCGCGTCGGGGGACCGCTTTTTACCTTAAAAAATACTTACCTAAATCAAATGATTCCTACCTAATCACAACATTCGTATAAAAAAAAATCACCTATCTAAACAAAATTATATTTATATATACAGGGTGTTTTTTCGTTGCCACCCTTAACGAAGTGTACGTACTCTATACATCAAATAAAGTAAGTTTATGCCAAAAAAAATGTTGGGAAACGATGTAATTTTTTATTATTTTTTTTTTATTACTTGATCCGGCGAAATTTATAGTGTCCAGTGTTTATGCTAGTTTTTTTATAGACAGATATTAATTATTTATCGTAAAAAAATCTTGCTACACGCGTCAATGTGCATTTATGCAGAAAAACGCAGTCTATTTACTCAACTTTGGTCCCTAATATTTTGGAAACCAGACACTTCCTAGGCATGCTTCCATGGAGAAAAATGATCGTGATGACGAGGAAATTCCGTAGTTTTCGGGAACGTTGACGACCAAAAATCACCCTGTATACTAATGTTTTAAAGTAAGTAGGTATTCAGATTTAAAGTGAAGTAAGCTATTACAATTATATTTGTATAACAATGGAATTGTTGGGATCAAAATTAGCGGTTATGCCTCCGACATAAAGGTGGCACAAAGTCCCGAGTAGATAGTCTGACATGCTTTAGACTTAAACGAAGGTCCATTCATGCCACATCTGGATTTAAGATGCAGTCTTGCATTTTTGTACATAAACAGAAAGAGCTGTCATGTGCTATAATCTTTAAACAATTATTTAAATTAAATTTACGTATTTAAGTACTACAAATATCAGCATATGGTGAAGGACCCGGAGATGGGTGAGCTCTAGTACTTAATTTTTTTTTAAATGTACGTTAGTCTACGTCTTGAACAGATGGCAATCGCGCAAAATGACAACGTTCCGTTGAAAGGTTACTTCAACGAAGCGTTTTTGGTTTTATTTTAGCTTTTGTTTGGTTGTGTCCAACTTTTGCGCGATTGCCTTCCTGACGTATAGCAAACTGTAGTGGCAGTGGGTTGGTCACATCTGACGTAGAACAGCCGGTGGTGTGAGCGGTTTCTCGAATGAAGAAGGTTTCGCACTTTGGACGCCCTCAGGCCAGACTCGACGAAAACAGGACTGGGGAGGCCTAATCCAGCAGTGGACTGCTTGTTTGTGTATGTAACTGATGTACTAACTATATATATTTATGAAACTATACGATAAAAAAGAGTGGATTTAGGGCGCCGAAAATAAACATTCGAACCAATTTTTTTACTAGTATAGGGACATTTTTCATATTTTTACAATTCCAATAAATCATAGAGTTGCAGATCGTTAAACGATGGACATAACGCAGAATAATCTTTCCCTTAAAATAAAACAGTTGAACCGGTGCTAATTCACAATTTTTTTTAAAAGATACTGGATTTGTTAAAAAGTAAAAATGTGAGACGATTCGAATCAATAAAAGTTCATTAGTCTTTCAAGATTTTAAGAGTTCTCAAGCTGTATGCAAGGACACGGCTTTGTTAATAACGGTTAATGCTGGAACTTTTAGAGGTAAGTTACCTCTAAAGGTAACGTAAAGTACTACTAAGTTACTCTTGATGGAACTTGGGTGAGGGCGCCAAGTGAACGAGGATAGGGCAAGAAAATAAAAAAACGAGTTATTTTTCCATGTTTCAGTGTGAATTTGATTAAACGATTATTGTTATGGGTGTTTGAGAGTTTGAGATTTTACCCAATGTACCTACTGACTACTGGCCCAAGCTGATGCGGATCTTTACTAGAATACATCAGTTGCATGTACTTCCGTGCATGTCGTAAGAGTCGACTAAGGAACTCGGGCAATCTCTCAGGCGATAAGCTAGCGACTTGTCACTGATTATTAATTCTGTCCCCGCTATGTTATCTTCCTTATGATCCTGCAGTTCTGTTCTGGCTACACCATTTCGGGAACAAAGCCGTGTCTAAATAATTTTGTATGACTCTTGAAGCAATATTGCGCCGTTTACCAAAAGTAAAGTGACGCGAACGCGCACAAAAACTCAGTGAGATATCACATCTTGAAAACAAATACAAATCTCAAAATAGAAAATAATGACGCATAGAGGTCGCTTTTTGGAGCCAAGTTAAAAAAATAGTGCGTCAAAAACATCAGTAATAAGGTCGGATCCTCGGGGAAAAGCTGAGGAAAAACATCAAGAGGTTGGAACATTGAGCTCGTGGGATTTAGTGGAAAAACAAATACTATTTTTATACAATACTCTAGCGGCCGCCCACGATTTCGTCCGCGTAAATATTGAAATTCTCGCTATTTGCCTACGTTATACAAAGAACACACCCTCCAAGTTTCAGGTCTCAACGATCGGTCAGTCAATGAGTTTTACATACTGGGTGTAAAAAGACAACTTTTTTCTTTGTAACATCCCGATCATTTGTTTCTATGGAAGCACCCCTAGGAAACCACGGGTTTCCAAGATATTGAGGTTCAAAGTTACATTAATATTATCATTTTTTTTTATATAAATCCATCTGAAATCGGTTACCAAACATTTTTTTCAAAGATACTATGTCAAAATGTTATAATGTTAGTTTTGTAGGTACATTTGTACTTTGAGCATCAAACGAATACATTGCTTGCAATAAAATGACAGTATTTTTTCATATTTTTTATGTCATTTCCCAGGGTTGGTTCCATAGAAGAAAATGATCGTAACCTTACAAAGAATACGAGGTATTAAAAAAACATCATTGTCTTTTTACATCCTGTATACAGTTTGTAACAGAAAGGGTATGTTAAGCGAAAAGCTATGTAAATAGCCCACTATAGAGATCTTATTTCCAAAATTTGAGACCCGAAATCATATTTTTATTTTTCAAGATTGTATGGACATTCCTGAGTTGTTTCGGAATTCTTCATACTATCTGGAAAAATATAAATGTGAATTTGAGTCTGAAATTTTGGAAATAGGTTCTCTATAGTGGGCTCTTTACATAGCTTTTCGCTTAACATACCCTTTCTGTTACACCTTGTATAGACTAGTGCATACCTGCGACGACTTTATTCGCGTAGACTACTGAAAAAGGAAAAGTCCAAAAGTGGCCTATATCCTTTTTCCTGTTTTGTTCCGTTTTAGCGTAAAAGCCACAAAAACAGACATATGTAGTTATAAAATTATTAATAAAGAAATGGAAAAAATTCCTCACCCGGGTGGGAATCGAACCCACGACCTCTGCATTCCGTGCCAGCGCTCTTACCACTGAGCCACCGGGTCAATTACTCGGATGACGAATTTTACCATCTCTTTTTGAAATTACATTATTGGAAACGTTATTTTTCATCCCGATAGCAATTTTTATTGACAACAATACACAAAATATAAAATATTACGTTTTTAAAATAAGATTGCATTTTTTCCCCATTTGATAACCCCCATAGACAACCGTCGTCTATTATGACGTCAAAGTCTTTACCATTTTAGTATGGAGCAAATGGAGCGTTTCAGAAACATCTTGCCGGCTCGTATTTTTTAATTTCTGTAAATCCAAAACGGTTAAAGTCAGATATGCCATTCCAAAGGCTTTATTAATTTTTAATGTAGAATATAAAAATGAAATAAAAAAAATTCATGCATATACCCTATTGTCCAAGTTACCTGCCTATTGATAATTCCTATTCCACTATTGCAATTTCCTATAATTCAAAGTTCCTAGACCTACTTCTCCTTCTATAATTTTCCGACCGTGTTGCACGTAGGACTTCATTATCACGAAGCAATTACAGGCCCGGCTAATATACCTACACTTGACCGGGTTCGTGCCAATGTGTATAACACTTTATGTGCACCGAGTGCTACAGTCGACCGCATTTATAAGTGTACCACCGACATCATTGTAGTAATTGTGTTGACTAGCAGTGTAGCTGGGAGGCTGTATAATCAACTAAATAGACGATATGGAAGGTTAAATGCATTGGTAATAGGCAATAATAGTAAAAGAGATAGATACGTTATTTCCATAGTGACAGAATGTCGATTGTGGGCCGTGGGCGTAAATAATGGTAATTTACTGATAGTACATTCCGATATTAGATATTACGGTTTAAAAGTATTATAAACATGGTTTAAACATAAAGTAGGTACACTCTGTATGCAAACTTTACTAAGTAAACTTTGTAGCTTTTATTATTAAAAACTCAGACTCTTTAAAATTTCCTTACATATTAGCCTCGTAAATAATATCTCGTTGTATTTCGTGTGTATAATTTAATCAAACAAAACATTAAGCTCCAATCCCAGCTCGAATCTCGTCACAATTCAGTTCTATTTCACATTCTTTGTCAAATGCAAATGTCTGGAATAGTCTGGAATGTTGCTTGATTGTAATACTTTGACGGAGCCGTAGTTAAGGCAGATAAATAGTTTACGTAAATATATAAATTTATAAGCACATTTTTAGCTTTGGTTTCTAAGTTAGCAGTGCGTAGCTGCCTAAACCACACCCTCTTTCGGTGCCGACATGTCAAATGTCAAGACCGTCATATAATGGTTAGTATAGATTTATATACTAAATAAGAGAATAAATTAATAGTTCTCTCAAACATTTAAAATAATTAACCGGATATTACACTCAATTGAGTGTACTCCAGGGAAAGTTACCACTAACTATAAGAGAGCTACTCGAGGACTCAAATAATGGTAAACTGGCCAGCCTTTTGGCCACGTTGCCAGCGGTGGAGAAGTTGCAGGCAATCTTCTATTTGTAAATATGTTTTAGATTTAAGTTTTTTATTCTGTATTATATTATCCACTCAACTATTGAAATAAATTCATAAAATAATAAACTATACAATGTATTTTACTATGGCAGAGCTTAGTAATCGTGGAATAGCTGAACATTTACTTTCTTGCTCTAACGTCGAGTCGCGCTGTAATAAGGCATGGTAAGCTAGGTAGACATACAGACAGAACCTTTGAAATGTGATATTAATTTCAGTCGTGTGCAGTAAAATAAACATCGTTATATTAAACATTTCATACACTGTAGAAATATTATTTACATTATTTACGTTATATTAAACATTTCATACACTGTAGAAATATTATTTACCCACATCGCTTTGCTCTGCACTGTTTTACTCATCCCCTGTGGGAACCCTAATTTATCCAAGAATAAAAGTTACCTATAGTGTTTTCTTATTATTAATTTTTATCATTTCCTCGACATACTTAAAAAAAATTAAAAATTCTACTTCCCAGTGACTGGAATTCTGAAGCTGCACGAATTTCAGTTATTTTTTAAAATTATTTAAGTAATAAATTACATCGCGGAAATCACTACATTTATTATAAGCAATTTTGTTAAAATTACATTTAACCCTAACTCAACGTAATAACAATTAACACTATTTATCAATGTGTACAGTTAAACTTTTCTCATGTCAAAATGGGTTAAGCGACCTTCATAAGAGAAAATTATAGAAGCTTTATTCAATTTGAGTCCCTCAGGCCGCCCTTGAGGTTTTACGAAGTTGTCTGTTTACATATAAAGTACCTTCTGGTTTGACCATGTACCAAATGGGAAAACTATGTAGTTTAACATTGGGAATCTGTATATGTCAGGAAAATTTGTTTTGATTGGACAATTTATATTAAATTTTACTTGAGCTTTAAATAAAAATACTGACTTCTCACTGCAGTGTAAATACAGCATAATTTAATGTAAATAAAATTATGACATAAAATTTTATTTTTATTTATTTATTTCTACACAACTCACAGTAATCTAGTGTACATTATAACAAAGACTTATATTTTGTACAGTAATATCAAACTTTATTTTAATTTATGTTAAATTGGACAGTGTTTAACTCTCCCAAAAAAATAAGTAGGTATTTAAGCCATACGCAGTGTTAGAGCTAAAGACCTTGAAACACATACCTACTCACTGACACATTTGATAAGTTTATTTTTGGGCATACAGAAATTTTGACTTTGTTGATCTTTCTTTTATATATGGTTAAATGAACATATTATCGTTGATCAATAAGCACCAGTTACACTTACCTCTTTATCTGCGGACTGTCTACAATGTAATACACTGGATGGTAATTTTACTTTTTATTTTCAGAAAGAAAGATTTACGTTTATTTCAAGTGGACATTTGGTTTTTTAGAGCGGTCTCAAATCTTTTTACTGCGTCTTGTTATCTCAAATGGGAGTTTGCAGATTTAACATATCTTTTGATTGAAATTGTCTTATCGTTGTCTTTAGTGTCTTATTTATAATGCTGTTCTAACGTTAAAAGTTCATAGCTTTTTTTTCAATTATAAGTTTAGAATCAACACAGAAAGAGAAGTCGTTAAAAAGTGATCCTGAAGGCTACATTGTGTTTATTAAAATTTCTGTGTGTAGAAGCGTATAAAAATATACATTGCAGATTTTTATAAGACTTTTGCAAGCTAACAATTTCTGCATTTAATTCGAATCTAGTCAACTCCAGTTATAGAAAAAAACTTAAAAAAATATCGTGAAGACGTGTCGGTTTTAAATACTATCTGCTATCTGATTTCAGTAAATTAAAATATGTTTACGAATTTATTTAACGCAATTTAATTAAATAATATCTTGAACATCTGAACAAAAAATATTATAATACAAAGATAGCACTACCCCTGCATTGTTTTTACTTAAACAGTTACTTAACAACGGACCAACTGTGCTCACACAGTCTCGAGCAAAGCACCCTGTAATAATTCAATAGCAGCAAACAGTACCGCGCAGTCGAAATCAAGTTTCAACTCTATTGGAGGAGAATTCATTTTTCCACAGCCCGTTTCCGCCTCATCACTTTCTAGGAGAGTCTTTGTATGCGGCTCCTCGCGCTAAGTACATTATGTAAATGTAATACTGGAGGCAGCGCCGGCCATGCAGCTAGATGTTTGTGGAGTCTATACTTTACGCGTATTTAAAGCCATATCTTGTCTCTTGTTCTTGTTATGTATCTTTTTAGTTATTTGCGGTTATTTATACAATCACGAAATCAATCGCAACTAAAACTTTGAAATATCCGTAGATTCTTATCTTTTTATATATATTTTAAGTTATAATTTCGATTAGGTAGGTATAATCATATTTTTTAAATTTGGGTTAGAACTTTATTAATTATAGGCAGATATTTAATTTTTAGGCAACCGTGGTAGTGCTCTTACATGCCATTTGAACAGATCAAATTTATTATTCTGCCAATTATACGGATTTTGGTTGGAATGAAATAATCTGAGAATTTAATCCTATTGTACATTGCCAAAGACCATTGGGCAGCAGTTAAACAGAGATGGTTAATTTAGATACCCAGTTAAACATACACTTAAAGAGAAAGCCATTATGGTAGGAATTAAAATTTTGCTTCAAGGGCATGAAGGGTATGGACTTCACACAATTCTAGCTCCATGACGCTGGTCGATCCCCGTACATTGTAGACGACCACACCCATAATATTAAGGGAAAGAGTAAACAAAGTCATAAGTCAATGTTTGGAAAAATGGCAGAGCTCAATAAAACTGTTAGGGTGTTGTGTATGCTGTGGCTGTGAATGCTGCAATTTTCTTGAGTGTATCAACACATGGTTGGCGTTGTTGACTTTTCATTTGTATTTTACTTATTCTGTTAGAGCTACGTACTTATGTATTATGTAACATGTTTCCGGATGCATATTAAAGTGGTATAAGGCGAGGTACTAGTGGACAAGCGAAAAACACCTTTCGCTAGAACAAATTGTCAATCAAAAAAGCTCAATGTAAAATCTAAAACAAATAGTTTGATAATAAAATGTCTGACTTCCCAAACAATTTTTATATAGAAATATCCCTTTTTAATTACTACAGGAACCTGCTAAAATTTAGGTTTCACTTCATTCATAAAATTAGTAAATTATCAAAAAAAAACTAAATTCTAGAAAAAAATTTCCGACTTTCCATGCTCGTTTGGTAACTTTAGTACTGCGCATGGCGCTTTAGGTTACGGACCTGTGTCAAGTTTTTTATGAAACAAACATCGAAATTTTTGATAAATACAAAGCAAAATATAATAAATAAACCATAATAAATAAATTTATTAATAAAGAAATGGAAAAAATTCCTCACCCGGGTGGGAATCGAACCCACGACCTCTGCATTCCGCGTGTCAGCGCTCTCACCACTGAGCCACCGGGTCAATTACTCGGATGACGAATTTTACCATCTTTTTTTTTTTGAAATTACATTATTGGAAACGTTATTTTTCATCCCGATAGCTATACATAAGCCAAATCTCGGCAAACGAAGCTGAATCCCTCAGCACAATGTTTTAATGATGAAACGATCAACCATATCCTAACGGATTATATTATGGAGAAGTGTTTTTATCTTATTCAAGATATTATATATTATAAAATTATTAATAAAGAAATGGAAAAAATTCCTCACCCGGGTGGGAATCGAACCCACGACCTCTGCATTCCGCGTGTCAGCGCTCTCACCACTGAGCCACCGGGTCAATTACTCGGATGACGAATTTTACCATCTCTTTTTTTTAAATTACATTATTGGAAACGTTATTTTTCATCCCGATAGCTATACATAAGCCAAATCTCGGCAAACAAAGCTGAATCCCTCAGCAAAATGTTTTAATGATGAAACGATCAACCATATCCTAACGGATTATATTATGGAGAAGTGTTTTTATCTTATTCAAGATATTATAAAATTATTAATAAAGAAATGGAAAAAATTCCTCACCCGGGTGGTAATCGAACCCACGACCTCTGTATTCCGCGTGTCAGCGCTCTCACCACTGAGCCACCGGGTCAATTACTCGGATGACGAATTTTACCATCTTTTTTTAAAATTACATTATTGGAAACTGTAGTGTATGCCAGAATAATTAAATAAAATTATTGATTCATATATATATATCATTTACTACCTTTAAATACCTGTAACAATATATAAGTTAATCGGTCGTCTCCGGCTATGTACTACGCAAACTGGACAGGTGACAGTTGTGGCGAGGGCAGTCACGAGAACACCGCAGACAGTGCAAGACGTAGTGCGTGAGCTAGTGAGCCGACTTTTATTTATATTCTATTTAATTATAATCAAATTATAATAGAGAACACTACGTTGGCGACGAGGAGAACTGTAAGTACTTGTAATTATGTATTAGAAAAAAAAAAAGGAAAATATAAACATGGACAGGAATACGGTTCTTACCTAGCGATGCTTACTGCTTGCTTGTTTACTACCTAGGTACTGTTAAGATATACATAAAAAATATAGTATAAGTAAACAATACAGACATATTAATTTGTAATCAAAGATACAAGATACTATAATACGAGTAGATAAGTACTTAGTAAATGCTTAGTAACTGTTAGTAACGTAAATACGAGTAATAACGGTTATTTACTCAATAAATCTGGGCAGGTACCTTAATGTCGATGCCCAAACTACGGCGTAAACAAACAAAATTCCATGACATTATCTCAACTGATAAGGTATGAGTAGCTAGTTTAATTTGCTTAATTGAGATAAAGCATCTGATTATTAAAGTGGTTACCTACCTATAACTTGTTTGGTCTAAACCCTACTTTGTGTACGATAACTACTATTTTTACTAAGATTCAAGTTGGCTTAGTTATTATTAGCGTGAATTATACGAACGGTAGTCTAATTGGTATCAGTAAGTAAAGCTGATATTATATTTTCCTTACCTACATTTTTGACTACTTGAAAATCAATCAATTATTGACTAGCGTAAACTGATGTAATTCCTATTCATGTCTATGTTTATAATTTTTATATATTTAATGGCATAATTTTATTGCAATAAAAATATTCCAAACTGTAAATTATGTTTATCTACGTAGAAACGTTATGATTATGAAAGATGCATTTAATTGCGAAAGAGGTGTAAATTGGAAGCAGTATTAAATTACGTTATTTTGAGCATTACATTACAATTTAGAATAAATTTGCGGCATTAAATTGCGAAATTCTATAGCATTAAATTGCGAAATTGCAGCATTAAATTGCGAAATTGCAGCATTAAATTGCGGAATTTGAGCATTATATTGCGAAACTTAAGAATTAAATTTCGCAAATGGGCATTTAATTGCGATTTCTGGATTTTTCATTTTTCTCTTTCTAGCATTATCACAACAATGGCACAACAATACAGCCTAGAAAAATTTGACTGTGAAGGAGAAGAGGGTTCGGTCGCCTACAGGTGGGAAAGATGGAAGAGGAGTCTGTACATATATTTAGAAGCTGCGAGCATCACAAATGAAGCAAAGAAGAGAGCAAGCTTACTACATTTTGGGGGTTCGGAGTTACAAGATGTATTTTACAATCTTCCTGGCGCAAACATTGAGCCAAATGGAGAAAATGCAACTGAAGTATTTAAGATAGCAATTAGGAATCTGGATGAATACTTTGCTCCTAAGCAATGTCTCGCCTTTGAACGACACAAGTTTCGAAGTTTAAAGCAGGAACCAAATGAGAAATTTCAAAAATTTCTTGTACGACTGCGACAGCAAGCAGAAAAGTGTGCATTTGCGGATATGGACGAAAACATAGTTAGTCAAATTACAGAAAAATGTATATCGGTAGCATTACGAAAGAAAATTTTGAAGAATGGCGACAATATGTCGCTGGAGGATATAAAGGTGGAAGCAAATATATTGGAGGCAGTCGAGCGACAATTAGGTGACTTCGAGACGAAATTGGAAAATCAAAATGTAAATAAAATTGCAGTTGAGGCTAAAAAGGGGGAAAAAATTGGATGTTCTAGGTGCGGCAGTAAAACACATTTGGGACGTGACTTAACATGTCCAGCTAAAAGGAAAACATGCTCGAGGTGTGGATTATTAGGACATTTTTGGAAACAATGTAGGACAAAACAACCGAACAAACGGAAACTGGATACCTCAAACAACGGGAAAAGCGTAGATAAAGACATAAAAAGATTTAAAAGAACAAACAATGTTGAGGAAGGAGATAAAGAAATCGCATATATTTTTAATGTAAACGGTGATGCTATGGTTACGTGCAAGATAGGAGGAAAGGAAGTAAAGATGCTGGTAGATTCCGGATGTAATCAAAACTTGTTGACAGATAAAACGTGGAAAATGTTAAAACAAAATAATATACGAGTATCTAATCAAAATAATAACCCAGATAAAATGTTTAAAGCATATGGAAGTGATCAACCTTTAAGACTACTAGGATCTTTCGAAGCGGATCTTGAAGTGGGGGACCGAGCTGAAAGGGCACCTTTTTATGTCATATCAGACGGAACAAGCGATTTGCTAGGACGGATAACCGCAACATCTTTGGGCATACTTAAAATTCACACAGATATCAATCAAGTACAAGAGAAACCATTTCCAAAATTCAAAGATATCTTAGTTGAAATCCCAATAGATGGTTCTGTAAAGCCTGTGTCACAGCCATACCGCAGAATCCCTATACCCTTGGAGGAAAAGGTACAACGTAAAATCAAAGAATTATTGGATAAAGACATAATAGAACCTGTCAAAGGTTCTTCAGACTGGATTTCTCCGATCGTTCCAGTATTAAAGGGTAACGGTGAAGTTAGACTTTGTATAGACATGCGTCGAGCCAACACAGCTATTAAACGAGAGAATCATCCTCTACCAACTATGAATGAACTATTGCCGAAAGTAAGAAAAGCAAAATATTTTAGTAAGTTGGATATCAAGGATGCTTTCCATCATATTGAATTACACCCCAATTCACGGCACATAACCACGTTTATTACGACAAAGGGTCTGTTTAGGTTTAAAAGGATGATGTTTGGAATAACATGTGCGCCGGAAATATTCCAAAAAACACTAGAGAGAATTTTAATTGAATGCGATGGTGTCATAAATTTTATCGATGATATCCTAATATACGGCAAAGACCAAAGAGAACATGATTTAAGACTTGCAAGGGTTATGGAAGTTTTGAAGGAAAATAACGTTTTACTTCATAAAGATAAATGTGTGTATGGACAAACAAAGGTACAATTCTTGGGACACGAATTATCAGAGGATGGTGTTAAGCCGTTAGAAAAATATATTTCTGCTGTTAAGGAATTTAGAGAACCTACCACTGTTGCTGAGTTACAAAGTTTTTTGGGACTTATTAATTTTATAGGGAAATGGATACCGCATCTTGCCACTTTATCAGAGCCATTGAAATTGTTACTTCGACAGAAATCAGGAAAAAATACCAGTATAACGGAGAAATGGGGGGAAAAACAACAAACCGCTTTTACTAAGTTAAAAGCAGTACTTGTTGATGTTCCTAATTTGGGTTTCTACAATCCTTCTGATAAAACTTTGGTTATAGCAGACGCTAGCCCAGTTGGTCTGGGAGCAGTTTTGGTGCAAGTTAACGATAAAGGACCACGAATAATAGCGTTTGGAAATAAAACTCTGAGTGATTGCGAGCGGAGGTATTGCCAAACAGAGAAGGAGGCACTGGCATTGGTGTGGGCATGTGAACATTTTGATATGTTTCTCTATGGTAAACAATTTGATTTGATAACTGACCATAAGCCGTTGGAAACGATATTTGGATCAAAAACGAAATCATGTGCTCGCATCGAAAGATGGGTTTTGAGACTGCAGTCTTATAAGTATAGAGTGATTTATCGCCCGGGGAAAGAAAATGTAGCAGACCCGCTGTCAAGACTATGCAGATTGGCAACAAATCCAATGACAATTTACGAAAACTATGTCCATAATGTGGTAGAACATTCAAGACCATTGGCTCTATCGTTAAAGGAAATCGCTGAACATTCTCGACAAGACCATGAGATTGTCAAAGTTAAGGAGGGATTATACAATGGAAAGTGGGATGATACTGTTAAGAACTACAAAATATTTGAAAGCGAATTATGTTTTCATGAGGACATACTACTGAGAGGAACTAGGATCGTTATTCCACAAAAACTGCGAGAACGTGTTTTGACGGCGGCACATGAGGGCCACCCGGGTATCGTGGCGATGAAGGGCAGAATTAGAACCAAAGTTTGGTGGCCGAAATGCGACAAAGATACGGAAAATATTTGCAAATCATGTAAAGGTTGCACGCTCGTTTCCGCACCAAATCCCCCGAATCCGTTGAAACCTCGCGAGTTGCCTACTGAACCTTGGGTGGATGTTGCGATCGACCTGATGGGCCCATTGCCCAGTAACGACTATATCTTCGTCGTAGTGGACTACTACAGCCGTTACAAAGAAGTAAAAATATGCCGTTCTATAACAAGCACGGAAATAATTGGACATTTAAAAGACATATTTAGTAGATATGGGAACCCAGTCTCAGTCACAGCTGATAACGGCAAACAATTCACTAGTGCCGAGTTTAAGGCGTTCTGTTTGGAACAGAATATTAAAATTTATCACACCATCCCATATTTTCCCCAACAGAATGGGGAAGTGGAACGCCAAAACAGGGATATCCTGAAAAGACTTAAAATAAGTCAGGCAGAGAAACAGAACTGGAAAGAAGCCTTGAGGGATTACATGGTAATGTACAATTCTACACCACACACAATAACTGGTAAGACACCAGGAGAATTATTCTTTCACAGACAGTTTAGAGATAAATTGCCAATGGCCAAAGACATAAATTATGACCACAATCCAGAAAATGAGGAAATGAGGGATCGAGAAAAGAAGCTTAAGGAGATAAGTAGAGAGTATGTTGACCGGAAACGTAGAGCTCAAAATTGCGATTTAGAAGTTGGCGACAAAGTATACATAAAAAACATGAACAAATCAAATAAATTGAGTTTAAATTATGAGACAACCCCACATACGGTACAATCAAATAAAAATGGCGACGTAGAACTTCGGAACGATAAAACAGGGGGTAGGATCAGGCGGAATGTGATGCACTTAAAGAAGGTAGAGGGTGAGTGGAAAGTTATGGATACTAATGAAGAGGCGGGAAACCCTGAGAACGAAGACAAGGATAGAGAAGAATCAGACAATGACATGATTATGGAAGAATATATGGAAAAACAATTAAGTACATTTAATTCATAAAATTTTATAATTCTAATCGAACCATATGATATTATAGCTAAAGTATTTAAATGTGATTTTGAAAATCTATAAGTGATTTCAGATATATACAATATGGTAAAGGCCCCATTAAAATAAATATAATAAAAAGGGAGGGATGTAGTGTATGCCAGAATAATTAAATAAAATTATTGATTCATATATATATATCATTTACTACCTTTAAATACCTGTAACAATATATAAGTTAATCGGTCGTCTCCGGCTATGTACTACGCAAACTGGACAGGTGACAGTTGTGGCGAGGGCAGTCACGAGAACACCGCAGACAGTGCAAGACGTAGTGCGTGAGCTAGTGAGCCGACTTTTATTTATATTCTATTTAATTATAATCAAATTATAATAGTGAACACTACAGAAACGTTATTTTTCATCCTATATTATAATTAATGATTAAATAAACGAACTTACCTGTACGTGAAGTTCAATCATAATTATACGAAGTGCCTCGTCCGAAGAGATTAGTTTACCTTTTATTATATTCATAACACAATGTAGTTTATTCCGAAGGAAAGGCAAGGGGAAACACAATGTAGTAACGCCTAGTGATACCACCTCTGCACTATGGTTGAAAAAAAGAAAAAAAAAATGTGGGTAGTCCGTAATTTCAACCTTGTGCCAAGCACCGCCTGTTAGCTTCATTTAGTTTAGAGCCAGATATCCATGATATTTTCATAGCATATGGGTGTCATTGTCTCTATACACCGGGCGGGTGGGAATATATACTAATCTCTTCGGACGAGGCACTTCGTATGATTATGATTGAACTTCACGTACAGGTAAGTTCGTTTAATCATTAATTATACTCGTGCCTCGTCCTCGAGATTAGTTTACCTTTTATTATATTCATAACACAATGTAGATGTTTAGAGAACACATGAAAATATCATGATCTATTTTGTAGAAAAGTAAAATTAAAATCATGCAAGTACATTGTAATACAAACTTGCTTATTTATGTATCTAATGGAAAATAAGTAAGATTTTAAGATTTTATAAGATAAAAAGAAGTGGGTACTTTAATCAATAAGTGATAAACAAAAAAATATCACACCAAATATCTTTCTAAGACGAACATAATTATGTTGGAGCTAAGGCAGTACTTATCATTATTACCAGTAGCGACAGGTCTATTGTAATGGCTTACAAAAGTACTGGAATCGCCAGTCCAACCTGCGATTTTAAATATAGCATCGATGTTTAAACCCTATTTGTATGGTTTGGATGTCGCGGCATGTCGCGTGCTCATCAATGCCGCTGTCCTTAAGGATGGATTTTATCTCAGCGGCTAATAGTCTGAAAACCGACGCGGTAAATGTGGTTTTCTGATTCCAATAAACATTTGATCACCTTTTCGATTATTATTATTATTATTTAACTTTACATATTAATATATGAAATCATAGTATTAGCAGGGCATACTGATAATATACGTTCTTTAAAATATGGTAAGTATAACCATAGATGTAATCTTATTCCTCTATGGTATAACATAGGTTGACGATTACCTAACTTAAACGTTTTAATGAGTTTTGGTATTTTGATAACAATTTGCTCTGTGATTTTTGACAGATTTTGCACTCTATGTGCAGTGACTATAAGTAGGTAAAGTTGCATATTTCATAGTTAGTTGCTTGAATGATAATGGATCGTGAGGATATAGTGAACTTAAGTAATCTGAGACTAGGTACATTAGTATCCAGTGTTACATTATAGTGCGGCTGGGAAGGTCCAGTCTATAAATCCCTTTAAAAAATATTTTAAAACGTTCATTCTAAGCTAGAGAGCTGACTTATAGGGATATAACTAATCTACAACAATTTATGATACCGAACTGGTGCCATTATTACTTAATACCTCTGTGAGAAATTGTATTATAGTTTGAATGCAAGGTTCATATTATTAGTAACACAATATGGACATCATTTCTAAAAAACAGTCATCATAATAATGTTTTCAAGATTAAATATTCTCAGAGAGTGACGTCAGCACGATATCTATGGCTGACGCGGGTGTACCTCGGCGCAATAACGCCGCCCTGACAACACTGCGACCACCAGGGTAATGCTGTACGATCCTGACACTATAATGTGGAAATTCTATGTAATTTAAACCAAATTACAATAGGGGAGGTTATCAAACGGATGAACAGAGGAAATCATGGCTGTGATGGCCTACTATCAGATTTTCAGTAGTCTTCAACATTATTGATATGGGGTGAAAAGATTTAAAAAAAAAAATCTCTTCAGCTTATGGTTAATGCGCCTGTAACAAAAAACATCTGGGTTACGGTGCCATGAAGAGTACTTATCATATATAGGTATGTAATATTTGTTATTTAATCGACGACGAGCGATAAGATCCACATGAGGATTTTCAAATGATTTTAGTCAGTGTAGAAAACCCGACTCAGTTATTTCAAATTCAGTGTCTGAATGAGACCGACAAGATTCTCGGTTTGCTATAGCATTGTCAGCTGAATTGATATTAAAAAATTGTTATAAATATCTGTCCATTGTCACACCATTACCCGATCTTCTTAGTGGCTTTATTATGATGAGGAAATTGAACCCTACCCATACGGTTTGGTTTACGTAACTCATGGCAGTGGTGTTGTCTACTCTCAATAAAACTGAACAATTACTAAAAATCTTTTGTAAATATCTTATTAGCAAAGAAATTAGCTAACAATTCTATGTGATTTATATACAAAGTCTTTTCATAGGAGGACCACAGACCGCGCTAGCTGCCTGACCCTCACATACCACCCATCACCCCGTTGTTGAAGCGTCAGAATATATCTCAAGGGTGTAATCTCTAATTCTGTGTACAGAAGTACCTATTGATGGCGTTTGACCATCATTTAAAGTCTGATTCCAAATACTCCGGAACAGTTAAAATATGATCATAGTTATCATGGCCAAATTAATTTTAATGTTTATAACGCTCTAATTCTATTCAAAATATATATATTTATACATATATATCCTTATTCAACGGATGGACACGCAGAAACTAGTAGACCTACGAGTTGAGCGAAGCGTCTTTTCATAGTGAAAAAATCTCTAAGCACATCTAAAATAAATTTCCCTTTTTCGGAAGGTAGTCTTACTTGCCATTTATATATGTCTATTATGTACCCTTAGGTAATAATGGCAACATATTTCAAATAAAAAACAATCATTAATAAAGTGCTTTAAGGAGCCATAAAGTAATACATATTTACATTCTCTTACACTCGGGATGAGATATTCCTATGAAATAAATATCGTCTAAATAAATTAAAGACAGAAATTACATGATCATAACCAGGCTTCATTACTTTGATAAAAATAAAAGAAGCCGTGCCAAGTCCGAAAGGTCGAATATTGAATTCGTACATTTGCGAACTAACACTATCCTTCCTAAGACCATTCGGAAGGATATCAAGAATATCAAGAAATAAGCGTCTTTTAAGTCGATCGTAGCCGAGAAGCAATCTTTAGTAAGCTTAAGATCTGTAACTACGTTAATCTTCTAATAAATACTTAAATCTTTTATCACCATTCGACTTATGTATAGAAATATGTTCATATATGGATCGTATTGAGAAATGGCGCCGATCGAAAAGAAATTCGAAATGGCAGATTCTGATTCAGAATAAAATATCTCAGTAATAGGAGTAAAATATCTCATGTACCGGACTATTGAAGCGTATGTTATACCTTTAACCCAAGATAGCAGTATTCGGTCATCGGTGATGAGCCATCTCTGATTATAAAAAAGGCTGAGCCTTCCAGCATAAGTAGCATAACGTACCATTGAGTCCAGGTATGGCGAGAGCGGCGTGCGTGCCGCGGCCAGCGCGGCGGCACTTGTCTCGTGCGCTGCGACGACTCGCGTGACTAGTTAGCGAGCCGCGGCCTGCTGCTGTCCGCTGCAGACGGCAAGGGCGGGTACGGCGAGAGGGACCTGGTGCCGCCCTGCCGTTTTTAGTACCTACCCGCCTTCTAGTTGTAATGTTTTCTAGGATGCGCGGGAGTTTTCGTTATCTTGGGTTGTTTGATCTTCAGGTCGGAGCCTGAGTTTGAGACGGCTTTGGCTGTCCGAAGAGTTTTAGCTAAGTATTCGGCGAAGTGAAGAATATTTATCTTTGTAGACGTCAACTGATCTTTCATGTCTTTCAAAGAGTACGAGTATAAGGTAGATATAATTCCCCTATACTTATATATATTGTACGTCTCTTAAAAGGTCGTAGTTAGGGTATATAGACTGACCTAAGCCAGAAATTGCGATTTGCAATTGCGATTCCTATTTGCCGACCCTCTATCGCTTTATCCCTTTAACCACAGTATCAGGAACGGCCGCGTTCAGGCGAGGAGCGCCTACTATATAGGAACAATTGGCCGGGATGAGATATTATTCAATAAATTCGTTTTGTAACGATATGATTAAAGCAGATTTTCCAACGTAGCGAGCGGTACATCATCGGCGCGCGGCGGCAGTGTCGACTATTGTTTGATTAGCGCCAGCGGCTGTGCTGATCGCGTCGTCAGGGGCGGGTGCCACCTGCGCGCGCGGCGATAAGGTAGGCGCCGGCGCGGCGGGGCCAGGCGCCAGCATGGCGTGGAGCGGCCCGGGACGACATGCCCGCTGCGTTGCCGATCTTTTTCACGGGTGTCATGGACGGCCTGGACTCATGGTCTGCCGTATTAACGGCTATTCGTTAAAACGATATTGTTTTTTCATAGACTAATGGTCCAAACGAGCAAAAGCAATTTCGCAGATACGAGTAGTTCAGTGTGCATAATGATCGTACATCGAAACAGTCCCGCAGACTGATCTGGGTAGATCGGCACAACGTGCAGCGAAGTAGTCCCACAGACTATTCTGGTTGCACAGTGAACTTTATTCCATTATGAAAAAACAAACCTTCAAACGCAGCGAAGTAGTCCCGCAGACTATTCTGATTGCGTTATAAACTTAGTGTTGCATTTCAAAAAACCTTAAAATGCAGCGAAGTAGTCCCACAGACTATTCTGGTTGTACGGTGAACTTTATTCCATTACGAAAAAACAAACGTTCAAACGCAGCGAAGTAGTCCCGCAGACTATTCTGATTGCGTTATAAACTTAGTGTTGAATTACAAAAAATCTTAAAACACAGCGAAGTAGTCCCACAGACTATTCTGGTTGCACAGTAAACTTTATTCCATTATGAAAAAACAAACCTTCAAACGCAGCGAAGTAGTCCCGCAGACTATTCTGATTGCGTTATAAACTTAGTGTTGCATTACAAAAATCTTTAAAATGCAGCGAAGTAGTCCCACAGACTATTCTGGTTGCACAGTGAACTTTATTCCATTATGAAAAACAAACCTTCAAACGCAGCGAAGTAGTCCCGCAGACTATTCTGATTGCGTTATAAACTTAGTGTTGCATTACAAAAATCTTTAAAACGCAGCGAAGTAGTCCCGCAGACTATTCTGATTGCGTTATACACTAATAGTTGAATTTCAAAAAATTATCAGTCACTTAACTAACCTTGATGTTTATCCAAAAATGGCGATGATTCCCTCGATGCCGAACGCGATGATGAACTTTCACTTAATATTAGGCGACGGCGTCGCGGCGGATCCTTGATAGAATAAATTTTCTTTCCCGACAAAATATCCATCGTTTCACTGCGCCTATTTGACATTTTTAATGCGTGCGAAGTGGAAGAGCACTAGAATGCGAATGAAGCTAACAGGCGGTGCTTGGCACAAGGTTGAAATTACGGACTACCCACATTTTTTTTTTCTTTTTTTCAACCATAGTGCAGAGGTGGTATCACTAGGCGTTACTACATTGTGTTATGAATATAATAAAAGGTAAACTAATCTCGAGGACGAGGCACGAGTATAATAAATAAATATCTTCTATGCTGCTCTGGGAGTGAAAAAAAAAAACGTATACAGCTGCTTCTCTTCCCGGGCATACTGTACGAGTACAAGTCAGTAGAGGGACAAGAGGGTCTTGGTTTTTTGTAGGCGATGGGCTGACCACCTGTCACTACTAACCGAACTCGTACATCTCAACTATACCCTCAAAATTGGTCAGAAGTGGCATCGGCATCATGTGGTTCTATCGGCCCTTGGTGCTCTGCCTACCCCGTAAGGGAGAAAGGCGTGATTATATGTATGTATACCATTGATAAATAAGTAATATGAAGGTAATCAATTCATTACTGGTCACGTTTATCATACAGAAATGGGTAAAATTTATTTTTATAATATTAATTTTTAAGTTGAGTGACAAAAAAGATATTTGAGGCCACATAGTAGAAATTGAACACAGTATCACAATCAGTATCTACTTAGATGATTGATGAAAGTAAAGTAAGTATACCAAGTGAACTAAGAATAAGTGTAAGCGAACAGTGTTTGTATATTAAGCAAAACGAGAACTTGTATTTACTTGTATATCACTTGTTTCACTAAAGTAAAAAGAGTAAAAACCATAGTCAGACTTATAATGTTCATATAAGTATTTAAAAATATACAGACGTGGTATTATAACCTATAATATAAGTATATAATTATTTTACGTATTTATTTTTTAAATATAATAATCAAATTGTTTATTAATTTACAGTGCGTTGATCTACGACAAATTCGTGGCATTTAACGTTAGAAAATGTTAATTAAGGGACAGCTGTGGGACACCACTATGGCTATATAAAAAATATTATGGAAAAAATATATGGATTCATTTATTGTGAGTTTATTGTATTGAATTGAAATCTGTACTGAAATTAAAATCCGCTTAAATAACATGCTCAATGCATTTTAAAATTAGTGAATTTCCCTTACTCAAAAATTTTGCCTATATTATGCTCGAAAATACGCGTGAAAAATTTACACACCTATTTTCTCGACGACTGTCCATAATATAATTATTTGAGAATGTGAGTCATGATAGTATATCTAATATTTCGAGAGGGAAATATTTTGAGAATATAATTTTATACTCGCTCATAAGCCTATCAAAACAAACTCCCATTCTTCTACTGATATGGTAATGTGGAATTACTGATTTTTGTATACTGTGGCCTTTCGTACTATCCATCAAATTCACGCATGCGCTGTCGCCAAATTGCATGGCCGCTGTAGCCATCTGAACCTCTGTATTGTTAACATATAGGTTGTGTATTTTTTATCGTTGCACTGTTGTATTGTATTGTGTTGATATAAATATCTGATTGCGTAGATTAAATTTATACTTATACTTAGACTATGGCTTAGAATCTAAGGTAAATGTAAGTATGTAGGTGGATACCTACTAATGCCAGGTATTTAGGTAATGTAGGTACATCAAATACAATATATAAAATATTACCTAATATAGATAGAATAAAAGTCCAAAATGTAAACACAAACCTCTTCCAAACCAATTTGCTAAAATATTGAGCACTAAGAGCTCGCGATTAGAAGCGTGTACTGATAAATCCTCCTAGTTCCGCCCCGCTCCTCTCCGCTCCGCTCGCAGTTAATTTCCGCTCGCTTGTATCGGGCGGCGGCGGTTGTATTATTACGCCTTGCGAGTAGTTGGCGACCCGTTATGTAAGGATAGGGTGTGATCTTAGTGACTGAAGGTTGAAAATTTGCTCATATAATTAATAGGTACACAGTTGTCGTATTATGTGCTATAATAGTGTATTTAATATCATCAGGCTATGACGTATCTATTACTATAATATTGTATTTAATATCATCAGGCTATGACGTATCTATTACTATCTTATAGATACCTATTACTATCTTATAGATACCTATTTACCTATTTTAGTTAAGCTATATTATTTTAATCGTATTCTTTACAATATATGTAGATGATGATGATCTACGACCGTATTTCGGCCAAGGCGACCAATCTCTACGGAGATTGGCCAGGTACGCAGGAGATATTATAGTGCACAAATGTGTGCGCGAACACAGATGCACTCTCTATTCTCTCACTCTCTATTCTCTCACTCTCATAGTCCGATGGGACGGAAAGCCGACACGACCGGAGATCAGGCGCAGGACCAACGGTTTTACGTGCTTTCCGAGGCACGAGCTAAGTGATAATTTTGCAGCATTAAAATCTGTACATGAAATAAATTCATTTGGTACAGGCCCGTGACTGGAATCGAACTTACGCCTCCCGCTTGAAAGGTGCACGTCTTAACCACTGGGCTATCACCCACAATATATTACAATATAACTAACCTAACCGACCTATAGGTCCGAGGGTCAGTGGAGGGTGTAGGGCCCGGTGGTGGGCGCACCCATAGTGAACGACCTATAGGTATTTTAGCAGGTCGCAAATACCTATTATTACTTAATTAATTGACTTAATAATTCCCACCCGGGTGAGGAATTTTTTCCATTTCTTTATGAAGAATTTTTAAAATTTAGATAAAAAAGTAACCTCTGCTCCCCGGAAGCTAATTTGGTCCGAATTTGTGTATCATCAAATTGAGTTGATCCTAAAAATGTTGAGCACAAAATAAACTTTATCAACAACCTTCGTTTCATATATATTTGTTATACTTCTACAGGACGTGTCAGTGGAACTTTCGAAAGGAAATTAGAAAGAACCTTTTTTATAACAAAAATACATATTATATCTTTTTAAACTTTCCTTATGAGTTTTATTAAAGCTATTTGCAGACTACATCATCACATTCAAGCCTTATACGTGCTTATACAATAGTGCATCATTTCTCATCATCATTAGGTTCTGTTATGTCAAAGAAAATAATTCTTCCATCTCACTCTTAAGAATACTCAAGGGAAAAGTTACCTCTAAGAATATGAGTGTTGGACTCGCTCCAGTATGAAGCATAATTATGAAATTATAAGTGTAGTTTACTTATTACAATTTCATAAGATTTAACTACGTCGTGTATCAATGGCCTTACTCAAATTTTGTAATGAAAGTTGAGCCCACTCCTCAAGTAAACTTTGAAGTAGGGATCCAGTTTATTTTCGACCTTTTGGTAGATCAAACCTTGTTCTTAAATATATTTAGGAAAGTGCTCCATCAATCATACAGGAGAATAAAAGAAGGCATCGAAATAAAATTAAAACCGAAAGAAACTCGAAATAAAAATATTTATTGTTCAAGATTGTTTATAAACTCTAGAGTAAATTCGGGATCTTTCAATACAATTTGCAAAAATAAAAATTCACTATGGGTGCGCCCACCACCGGGCCCTACACCCTCCACTGACCCTCGGATCTGATAACTCATAACTCATTTCATTAAAAAAATAAAAATATTATGTCTAAGTATTTAAAAATGTGAATAAGTACAAGTAGACGTTTTCAAGCATTTTTCTTAATATAACTACTCTAACTATAAACAAAAAGTTGGATTTTTTAAGGTGTTATGAAACCCGCTTTCTTTCATCCCCATGATAATACCCGAAACTAACGTTCATAGGCCGCACTGGTTGGATATTGAGGAAATGACACAGATGTTTGGATCACATGTAATTCTTGGTATATCTCTACACTGGGTTCGGTTTAAATTATTCAAAAGAAAATTACATTCGAAACTTCAATATAACAAAAGATTAATTGAAGTTTGGATGTTATCCTATCCTACTAATATTATAAATGCGTAATAAGGATGTTTGTTGCTCTTTCACGTAAAAACTACTTAATGGATTTTGATGAAACATTCCCAATAAAATTAATAAGCTTACATATCAGAATAATATTGTAGGCGACAACTTATTCCGGGAAAATATTTTTATCCCGGATAATTTCGATATTTTGTTTTTTCTGGAGTCCACGCGGGCGTCCACTAGATATTAATTAATAAAACATTCGTATTTTACTTTGGTAAGTAAACTAATTCTCTAATTTATAGCTGAAAATAGAGCCTTAAAATCGTAAGGGTATCCACTGACTTCTTCTGGATTTGATTTTAAATTTAGAGTCATGAGCCGAATAAAAATAAAATTGAACATACCTACATATACCCTTACTAATATCATAAATGCGAAAGACACTCCATTTGTCTTTCTGTCTCACTTTCATGCTAAAACTAATAAACTAATTTAAATGAAATCAGGTACACAGACTGTCTCTAGAACCTGAAATAGGACACAGGCTACTTTTTATACGGGGAAAATATTTTTATCCCGGATAATTTCAGCATTTAGTTTATTTTGTAGCCCTCGCGGACGGAGACGCAGGCGTCCACTAAAACCTAAAGTATATGCGAAAGTAGGAAAGTAGTACCTAGTGTCTGTAGTAAAAATATAGAATGTTGAGCCAAAATAGTTAGGTACTTGCTATTAATTAAGAATTAATTCACGTGAAAACTGCTGAAACCACAAAGAAAAACCTTGGTTACTATTAACTTAATTACCAGAGCATTGGGAAATTTTCGTTTTGATAAAATCGCTATGTCAAAACATAAATCTTGCTTTAGATTCCGTTAAAGGCAATGTGGTTGAATCTACCCTCGTTGACAGTGACAAGTGGCTTATTAAGGGATGGAATGACCTTCAAATAAGTGTCGATACTGTTTACGTTTAAAAAACAATAACAATTATTTTTAGTACCTACGTACAAGTATATTAGTAGTAAGTAAGTAGGGGGATATTCCCAAAATGTTTATTACATATACCTATATTATACATAGGTACATAAAATGACACTATTTTACTAAGGGAGTTGGCAGAGATTACGGACCGCCATTTGGTAGGGTCTCGATCAAGGTATAGTTCCTTTGGATGATGGCGCTAGTTTCTATGTAGTACTGCATTATCAGAGTCAAAGCATACAAAAAATTGTTAGTTCTAAAATTAGCCATATTCTATGAAACGGAGATCTAATTTGATTACTTTGACAGTTTGTTTTACAATGGCAGGGAACGCATGTCGAAGAATAAATTAAATATTCCCATGATAACTGTACATTCATATTTGATCCCTCAGTTATTTGTAAATTTATTCCAGACACCATGCAATGCTAAGTTTTCCAATTTAAAAGGCATTTTAAAACATTTTATAGCATACACTTGAAAATTTTCCACTTAGCAAAATGCAATCTATTCCATATTTTATTATCTGCCATTTAGTGAACTGAATATGTGGGAGTTTAAAATTCCAGTTTGTAAATGTATTCTTTCTTATTTCATTATGTCGCTGTACAGGCTGTAACGAAAAGGGTATTTTTTCTTTAATTGTGGTTCATAAAATTGAAATAAGTAAGTACATTCAATCACGAATTAACATTAAACGATTTAACGAATTAACATTGAACGGGATCTAATGGCAATTCTAAATTTAACGCGACTTAGTCGCCGGTGACCGCTAGTCTTCTTTTATCATGTGAACATAACATTTTAACAAAACATTTAAGACTTATATTTAGCGATGTGCGATACCTCGCTAATGTGTTCCCAATAATAAGATTGGATCTACGTCGGGCGAGCCAGCGGAATATAAATTAAACTGAACATTTTGTAACCCCAAATTGTGTGGAAGGGTTGAGTATAAGCTTTTAAATTTGAAACCGGTTGTTCGTAACGACTGGAATGAAGAATGGTATGCTTTTATAAAAGTTCTTTCTAAATTAAATTAGGAAACTAATTTGTTAGAAGAAAAGGCGTGAGAAACACTTAACGTGAATACCTACCGACTATTAAGATTATCTATCCGCCACGACTTAGTCGGGTCGGACTTATATGCATTTTTCGTCCTATACAGAGTGTAACAGAAAGGGTATGTTAAGCGAAAAGCTATGTAAATAGTCTCCTATAAAGATTTCTAAAAATTTCATATGTTTATTTTTCAAGATTGTATAAACATTCCTGAGTTGTTGTAATTCTCCATACTATCTGGAAAAATAAACATGTGAATTCGAGTCTGAAATTTTGTGGGTAGGTCCATTTTAGTGGGCTATTTACATAGCTTTTCGCTTAACATACCCCTTATGTTACACCCTGTATATGCAGTGCCTTTTGTACCTACAGACACTCATGTCATTTAATAAAACTTCGTGAGTATCTATTACGGAAAACCATACGAACGCTCCCATTGGAGATGCCACATACAGTCCATCAAAATGTAGCAATGGAATTTGAAACGTAATGAATTCAAACAAATCTATACAGCTACTGCATGTATAGAAAATTTTCCCTTTTGAAATTCAATGTGGCATATAAGTATAGATTACCTATATGCCTACCGCACAAATGAAAAAAGGGATATGTTTGTTATGGATTTACAGAATGTTGAATCAATCCACGAGTAGTGGAGGCTTTAACAGAAAAGCTTTCATGACATTTACATCGTCTTCTACGTATAAAAATGAGAAATATATGTACAAATAAATACGAAATAAGCGGAATATTGAATTGTATCAGGCGTCACTATTCGGAAGTTCAAATCTCTATTGAAATGTATATTTTTAATATTTATTTATCTATAATAATTTTACATTTCTAAACTAATATGTAGGTATTAACATTTTTTATTTTATATTTTGATTGAGGGTATAAAAATGATTTGCAATACATTGGTTTTAGTTGTTAGTTAGTTGGTTCGGTAGATAGAACTAACATGGAAAACTAATCCTGATGATGCCACGGGTGTTGGCGAAACATATGTCGATTAAAATTTTAATTGGTTTTCGGATTAGCAGCTATGTATTTATGGTTGCATGCTAGGTGCTTGGATCTGGCTTCTCGTTGCGACTGTAGTGTCTTGTGTTCGTGATCATGAGTAGGCAGATCCGAGGGTCAGCGGAGGGTATAGGGCCCGGTGGCGGGCGATCCCTCAATAGAAATAAGCGGAGTTACGCCCGCACCAAAACGCTTACCTATTAAAGGAATAACATTACAATAACATACTGAATCGCCATTATAACATAAACTTGAACCGCACACATAGTAAAATACACCCAAGATAAAGAAACACACGCACACATACAACAATGGTACGCTTTTCGACGTCAGAAAAGACGCGATAAGTTAATTTGTAAATAGAACAAAGGGTTTTCGTTGCATACAAAACAACCCTTTCCAGCTTAATTTGTCCCTTGTCTCGAAGATTCATTAGTACATTCGGAAAATGAGGGCTCTTACATACCTAATCATATTAGGAGACCGCACTGGTTTAGGTTGCGGGTTTGATTAAATTTCTCACATTTCAACGTTAGGGAATTATTTGTATTCTTAGTGAAAACTTGCCCCCTTGAGAGCACTTGTGTGAGGGATATTACTGATACTTTGTTTTCTTCGACATATTCGGTGTTATTACAAAAGACCTCCTAAAGTTAGACTCGATTTAAATATGACATTTGACAGCAAAATGTATGGCATACCTGCCAAATTTAGAGCACGTATAGCTTAAACAATGTTTTACTTCTTTTGCAATAACATCATGGTATATGTTTTATTTTAATGGATGGGTTTGATTGAGTTAAATGGAGGTTTAATAGGAGTGGTTGTTTAAAATGAGTTTAGCTTAATAGGTTGTTTGGTAGTAGCTGATTATTTACATCGGTCCTTTGTCATTATTTATTTTTCATTATTTATTTGCTGAAAACATGATATAATAAAGTTATTATTAGTGTGTAAAAATACTCAAACTCCAAGTAGTATATAAGAACACTTTTATTACCACACAGGCTCACACAGTAGACTTAATTCCCAAGGCGTTATTTAAAGTCCCACACAGCTCAACGTCCAACCATCAACTGACCAAGTGTAACCCCCTGTCCCTTCTTTTTATATCTCCTACCCTCACTCTAATGTTATTCAATACCAAGTATCACGTTTAAATACTTTTTATTAAGCATTAGATTGTCGTTCTTTTTAATTTTGTCTAAATAATTTTCAAAATAATTTCAACCTTACACTCGACCATCCTGATGGCGTGTATGTCCCCATACACGTATCTGGTGGAACCTTACACTTGGCTAGTTGAGATGTGGCTATTATGTTGAGATTGACAATACTAATAATGGTAATAAAATGTAAAATTATCATCTTACAATTATATCAATAGTCTTAAATTTTTCATCTTAAATCTTATTTAAATTTCATCTTACAATCTTATTTAGATTTCATCTTACAATCTTATTTAGATTTCATCTTACAGTGTTATTTAAATTTCATCTTACAGTCTTATTCAAATTTCATCTTACAGTCTTATTCAAATTTCATCTTACAATCTTATTTAAATTTCATCTTACAATCTTATTTAAATTTCATCTTACAATCTTATTTAAATTTCATCTTACAATCTTATTTAAATTTCATCTTACAATCTTATTTAAATTTCATCTTACAATCTTATTTAAATTTCATCTTACAATCTTATTTAAATTTCATCTTACAATCTTATTTAAATTTCAACTTACAATTTTATTTAAATTTCCTCTTACACTCTTATTTAAATTTCATCTTACAATCTCCAACAAAATCCGAAAACAAAATCTAATGTCATTCTCATCTTACAATTGTATCAATAGCGTAGGTACGTTACGTTCTCCATCTTACAACCTCAGTCTCATCTTTGAACAGCTTTAACGTACAATATATTTCATTATATTCATTTTACAATTAATATATTTGTCCAGTAATCAATTTCATCTTTTAATAAATTATAAGCTTAATTATAAACATCTTCAAAAAGCTCATAATAGAGAAATTATGTTTCTATATTGTATAGCATAATATTTTGGTAATAATCATACTAAACTATCATCTTATAAATTTGATACTACTCTGCGATTAAACAAACTGGGGCAAGTACCTTTAACAATAGATGTGTATTCATGAACAATAAATTCAATCTTCTACATAGAGATAAATATTTACTAAACTACATATTTATTCAGACATGGGATCATCTCCACTTTCATCATTCACAGCATCAGACACATCATCGTCAATTTCCAATGCCGCAATATGTATCCACGGTCGCATGCGGTCTGCAGCCACCGTGGTTTTCCTTTTGTTTCTCGTACCCTCAAATCCTGGAATGGGGGCTTCCTAACATTTCCAAAATTTCCTAACACCTTTACTATTCGATATGGACCTTCATAAGAAGGTAGCAATTTCGTACTATTACCATGATTCTGAAACGCGGTCTTTGTAATTTTAACTAACTCACCACGTTTATATTCACGCGCGGATCGCCTGCCTTTATCGTACCCCTGCTTTTGTTTTATTTGTTCAGTGTCAATTTT
Organism: Carposina sasakii; assembly: GCA_014607495.2. Taxonomy (NCBI): domain Eukaryota; kingdom Metazoa; phylum Arthropoda; class Insecta; order Lepidoptera; family Carposinidae; genus Carposina; species Carposina sasakii. Next base: position 12,231,676 of record CP053154.1, read on the forward strand.
ACTCTTAACTTCACTCCGGATAGCGGTTAAGTCTTTAGATTCGCGAGTTTCCTCAGTTATTTCATTTAAAATAGGATTAACCTGACCGATCATAGAGGTGCCAAACATAACTTCCGTAGAGGTTCTACCAATCGTTTTTTGTAGAGTGTTATTGAGTCCCCACTGGATTCGGCCAACCTTAGTATCCCAATCTTTTTCATTACCTCCTAAGTTTTGTACCGTGAGAGAATTCAAAATGGTGCGGTTATAGCGCTCTACCTCGGGCTCGATACTGCGTTCAGCACGTGTTTGACACCCCTATCGAAACAATACTTTTTGAAGGCATGTGACGTGTAACAACTACCGCGATCACTTATCAATCTATCCGGAGCTCTAAACGTATCAAATATTTCATCGAGTACCCGAATTACATTTTGCGTGTTGGTGTTTCGTACCGGTTTTATAAATAAATATTTAGTAAAAGAGTCTACGACAACAAGTAAATGAGTATTGCCTCTCTTAGATTTCACAAAGGGCCCAAGGTGGTCGATGTGCAGGGTGTGAAATGGAATTTCGGTCTTCGGAATGGGGTGCAGCAACCCCTCGCGAGATTTATTTCCTTTTTCGCGTATGCACACTCGATGCATGCTCCTACATATTTCTTTATAAAACGAGACATTTTTGGGAACCAATAATTCTTTTTGATGCTCTCAGTAGTTTTCTCTAGTCCTACATGACCGATATCGTCGTGATTCAACCTGCACACCTGCCACCGTGCGCCCTTTGGAACCACCCATCTAACATTATTCTGATCCCCGCCGTCGATATATACAGTAGTCTTGTCGAACCTTGCAGGTCCCAAGATATGGTTCATCATCCGCTGAAAACCGCGGGTGCGTTTGCCAGACCGAACGACATGCGGTTAAATTCATACTGGCCGTCCGGCGTGACAAACGCAGTCAAATGTTTGGACTTCTCAGATCTCGTAGTATCCCGACATTAAATCCAGGGTGATGAACCATGCCTGGCCCGAAAGGCGAGATATTTCGTCTTCTATTATTGGCATAGAGTAACGCTCCTTCACTGTGACTGCATTTAAGGCCCTATAGTCTACGCACATTCTTGTCTTACCGTCCTTTTTGGGTACTAATATAATTGGACTAGCGTAATTGGAAACAGATTCTTTTATTATCCCGGCGTCGAGCATTTCACCCACCATCTCGCGGACAGTATTTCGTTCTACATGAGATAACCTATACGGCTGGTAAACTACAGGTCGATCGCTATTTAAATCTATTTTTAATTCAGCAATATCTGTGCACCCTAACTCCGCCAAATTATGAGCAAAACAATGTCGGTAGCGTTGTAGCAAATTAATCAATTTCATTTTAATTTCATTTGTAACTAAGTCACCTAAGTTTATCTTAGTTTCGTCGATGGTATCTACGGAGTTTCCGGGTGTTGAGTCAGGAACGGACGACATAATTCGGTTAACTATTTGAATTCTTTCGGAACGAGAAAACACAAAATTAACTTGAAGTGTGCATGGAATAACACATGGCGTTACTGTAACATTTAATCGTCCATTTTTCACATCATAAACACCACCACAGACAATGTATTGTTCGTTAGGTTTCCCTACCACCTTAGTGTTTATAAGAATATTTCCAGAAAACTCAAATTCCGTTGCGGCCGTAATTGTTGCTGCCCCGTAAAGTTTGTTATGTCCGACCACATGAACTCTAAGAATGCGATCGCTTTTATCGTCATCCACCTCATTGTAACCTACTTCCGTACCTATATCATGAAATTGTAACTTAGATGCATCTTTGTACACAATTACGTGAGGCTGTTCGGAAAAAGATTGACCCACCAACAAGGATTTTTCTAACAACCTGTCTTCGACTATTCTACACAAAACCGTCGCTTTTACTCCATCAATTACGATTTCTAACGACACCGAGCCTAAAGATTGTACTAGACCGTTTCCAAAACCTTTCATAGTAGTGGTCACCCCATCATGCGATATTCCTAACTGGGATACTACGGTATCTTTTACTAATGTAACCTCACTACCGAAATCGACGAAGGCTTCCACTGAATTGCCGTTGACCTGTTTGTTAAATTTTGCACTTGGATTGGAATCTGAGATACACATTGTTTTATGTACGGTGGCAGTGATAGCCTTCGATGATGTCTTATCTTATCTAGTCTTATGCCTACAATTTTCGATGGTATATCCTATTCGATTGCACCGATCGCATTTGAGTAAAGGTTTGGGACAGCCGCTATAAGGGTGTCCCTTTTCTTTGCAATTGAAACAAAATATCCCAGAGTATGCAACGGATTTTAAATTTGATCTATTATTTGGGACATTGTCAGATCTTTCTAACGCACTGGCATTCGCAGCACCGCTCCTATTCTTATTAAACAAGGAAGGTTGAGAAGATATAATTTCCTTATTGCTTAGTAAAAATTGTAACAACTGGTCAGGTTCGGTACAGCGTAATGCCAATGCGCTCGACTTCATTGTTCTGTCACTAATGCCGTGAATGATGCAGTCTACTGCGCGTTTTCCTGTGATCTCACATTGATTTAGAAGGGCAAGTTTTTCGTAATAATAAACCTCAATTGGTTCATTGAACCGACTTTTCCGTCTCAACATATCCTCCAAGGACTGGCCATAATTTTGTTCACATGGAAACGCATTTAATAATTTGTTTTGCCATTCGGGCCACGTATAAAGGATGGTATTCAGACTTTCGTACCATGTTTTGGCCAGTCCTTGCAGTTTTTGCATGGCAAAATGTGCGGTGGTTTTCTCGTCCCAACCGTAAACAGAGGCACACTCATTGACTTTCTTCAGCCAGACGTCAATCCGCTGGTTTTTGGTTGATGGATCAAATTCTGGTAAAATATTTTTGGACTCTATTTTTGTAGTTGTGCTCTGATTTACTGGTTGGGATGTAAATCCACTTTTAATAGATTGCAATAACATCATAACATCTTTAGAAGAAAAAGATGGGCTACCGGACCTTAACTTATTCCCTGTGCTGTGGTTACGGCTGCGACTCCTCGAAGCATGGAGGGATGTACGAGTGTTGGAGTGGCGACGTTTGCCGTGCCTCCTCAAACTAGCTTCCCGTTCCTTCTCCAACTCACGTTCCAAACGTTAAAGACGTTCTTTCTGCCTTGTTAACTCCTCTTCTCTCTGAAACAAACGTCGGCTTCGACTGCGGCTGTTCGCGTCTACAGGACTACGGCTTCGAGAACGGCTACGCCGCGTTTCGGCATGTCGTGGAGTCTCGAGTCGGCGACGTTCTTCACGCTCGTTTGTTCCCTCCATTGAAACCTCGAGAAAAACAAAAAACAAAAAAAAAAAAAAGAAAAGAAACGTGCTAAACTAGGTTATGTAGGCAAAAGTTTGGTCTTCCTATGTTTATTACTTTCTATCTATCGATATTTATCCATCTATTACTTTCTAAAGTTCAAAAAGTTTATTAGTCTACCTACCTGCGGTTCGAAAAAAATAATATTATAAAATATACCTGCAAAGAATTTTGTAATTGACTGCTTCCTAGTTATTCCGTGAGTACGATGCTTTTTTTAAAAAAAATGTAACTGTATATTATTGAATTAATAAATTACGACCTTTATAATAAATATTAACTATATGCTATCAAAATAAAAGCATAGAATTAATACTGATTGAAACAAACAATTTCTTAGGAATAACAAATAAGTAGGCGTGATTTACTTACGCAATTTGCGCTTTTATCCCACTGGCTGAGATGTAAAAATACTCAAACTCCAAGTAGTATATAAGAACACTTTTATTACCACACAGGCTCACACAGTAGACTTAATTCCCAAGGCGTTATTTAAAGTCCCACACAGCTCAACGTCCAACCATCAACTGACCAAGTGTAACCCCCTGTCCCTTCTTTTTATATCTCCTACCCTCACTCTAATGTTATTCAATACCAAGTATCACGTTTAAATACTTTTTATTAAGCATTAGATTGTCGTTCTTTTTAATTTTGTCTAAATAATTTTCAAAATAATTTCAACCTTACAAGTGTTATTATAAGTAGTAAGTGACGGCTCAATTGGTATAGTAGGTAGTGACCCTGCCTTCAACGCCATAGCCTCTGGGTTCGAATCGCGCCCCCTGATTACGTAAAAGCAATAGCAAAGCCGAAGCCGCGCGATCGCGATAATTGAGAGTGTGTGTGCGCGCAACGAGCGCTCGGCGTCCTCCCGCGTCCCGCACCTCGCCCCGCGCCCATACACCTCTCAATTATCGTGATCGCGCGGCCATGAAAAGATGTATAGAAGATTTAACATAAAACCTAAACCTTAATACTGTTACCACTGTCTCAACGGCATCTTAGGTATAACATAATATATTATAACTACAAGTAAACTGCTGTAAACTATGTAGTACAAGACATACAACACAGATACCTCATTGTGAGTCGAGTTCTAGAAATATTGACAGGGACAATTCTAAACTGCAGCGAAGTAACAAGTCTCACCGCACGGACGCCACTGTCTTTTAATTCTAGCATTATTCCATATATTTTATTTTAGTTCTATAAAATTCTACAGGACGTCGTTTTTAAAGAAGTGTATAGAAAATTGTTATGCATTGCTTCCGAGACTGCGTTAGATTCTGCATAAAGATGAATTGCTTTCTGTCGCGTGTCGAAATCCATGTTGTTTATTTCACTAGAACTGATTTATTTATTACAAGTAGCCTATTAGGTAGTGCTGCTATGGAACCCGATATCAGCTCTATCTATCTTCTTCAATTATATCTAGTTATATGGACCAATTCGAATACACTGAAAATTTCATCGTAATCAGTCGAGCCGTTTTCATGTAACAGAAGTAGTATGTAAAGCGTAATGCTAGTTAAATGGCGCACTAAAGATAGAGTCTGTTATAAAAATTTGATTCAATTTTTTTCCCACTGTAGCGCAATCTACTGAGTGTAGATTTCCATTCACTAGACCCGTACAAACATACATTTGATAATAATATGCACATATTATTATTGATCAATAGGTATTTCCATAAGTTTATAAAAATGTGAATATCTTATAACATCAGCAAAGCAACATAATATACCTACCTATAAATATAAAGATAAATAAATAATTCTCAGTAAATCGGAAACAACATCAATATTCTATTCCACCGCATCAATGTTTGTCCCTTCCGGAATTCGAAACCACGACCTTCGGTACGACAGACAGGTTCACTACCGGCAATAAAACAAATAATTCACTATAAGATCAAACGTAATTTACAGAACTTGATTTTACCTAGTGCCATTTTTCCAATGGTCATATAGTCTATCTCGGTCTATCTGATGGATGAAGTTGAAGCTGTCTCTGTCTTAATCAAGTTTTAGTGAATGACAACGTCAAATGTATTCTTCAGATTGGATATCTGACCTCTATTGAGGGGTCGCCCACTACCGGGCCCTACACCCTCCGCTGACCCTCGGATCTGCCGACTCATGATCACGAACACAAGATACTACAGTCGCAACGAGAAGCCAGATCCAAGCACCTAGCATGCAACCATAAATACATAGCTGTTAATCCGAAAACCAATTAAAACTTTTAATCGACATATGTTGCATCATCAGGCATCATCAGGACTAGTTTTTCATGTTAGTTCTAACTACCGAACCAACTAACAACTAAAACCAATGTATTGCAAATCATTTTTATACCCTCATTAAAGTTAAAAGCTACATATTAGTTTTGAAATATAAAATTATTATAGATAAATAAATATTAAAAATATACATAAAAATATCAATAGAGATTTGAACTTCCGAATAGTGACGCCTGATACAATCAAATATTTAAATGGATATCTGACCGTCATTGGTTGGAAAAATCAGATGTCACAGTGGCAATTTAATTATCTCTACAACCTTATAAAACCTGTATTGATTTTATAATTAATTACCCAGCCCTGAAAAGCAACCTTTCTCAACCCGAAACATACTTACACACAGTGTCCTAAGCGCATCATTGCGAGTATTCAGATCAGCCTTTTCCCCTACGTTCTGTCCTTACAGCGCATACTTTATTTCTATTTGCCCGTAGCGAGGTGACCGGGGCGCGGGAGGGGTAGAGACAGGCGCGTTAGGGCTGCCCCAGCCAGTAGAGGCTGCGACGGACGACGGAACGCCTGTACCCCGTCGATACTGAGGAAAAAAACTGACAACCTAGTATATAGGATAGTGACGCGAGTGCACCTCCCAATACTCCGGAATTGACCACAGTGAGCAACCCAGTGAACCAGTGATTTTCTGTGCGATTAAGTGAGTTCGTTTCGAGTTCGCGCTGCCGTGGTTGCGGTGCATTCGAGAGAATTGCTTCCGGTAAGTTGGGTGTTTTTGCAATTACATTAGCGTGGTATTAAGATTGGTTTGTTTCTACCACTGTGAATGATTTGAAGTATCAGAGAAAGGGTTAAGTTGGATGTTTAATATCCACCGCACTATTTGCCATGCGGAATCCAGAATATACCCTCGTTCCATGGTGCAGGGATAATTTAATTATAAATCTCTTCCAATTTATTAGCTGTTACATTTGTAGATATTACCGGATAAGCAACAATTGAATCGCTAAGTGCGCCATGAATTTATGATAATTATTCATATATGTAGGCAGTATGATATTTTATCATTAACATAGTCCCGTTCCATTTCAATCTTCGACGGAATGAATATGAATTTAAGGTCTTCGCTTCGCTCCGTCTCTACATTATCAAATTATACACCAATTTTCTTTTGAAATCTTTATGGATTATTTATACGTTACATCTTGTACAAATAAGTTTAAGTTAATAAAAGGTTTCAAAAGAAAAGTTAGCAATTTCCTTGTTATATATATTCGTGTGTGTATGTATATATAATTTTTTTTTTGGCACAAATAGAGCGCCCAGCCCCTAGCATGACCACCTAGTATTTTAAATGTCGATATCATATCGTGTTTCGCAGGTCATGCCGGGCTTGCAGATGCAATAGATCAGTGACAGGTCGCTAGCTCATCGCTAAGTGGACGCTAATGAGTTACCTTTACATGTAGTCCCGCAATACCAACTGTGGTGAAGAATATTCTTCATTACTTCAGACTTCACCGTTTTGGAAACAAATATAATATTTTTTGTTTATCATCAAGAATGCGGAAAATCAGAGGCGTTAAAGAGTGTGAGCAAAAACAAGGTGGTCCAGCAAAACGAGTCGATAGACTAATGGGCTGTCAATGTACACTAGACAAGTTGGGATAACTAATACCACAGTTTAATGATAATATCATAATTATTCCTTTACTTACTTACTAATGTGGACGCGTAGTTTTATATATTTTTTGGAAAAAAAATGAATTAAGATCGCTTTAAAATTTATTGAATATTAAAGTTACTGGTCGCTAGATTGCTTACATGTACCCAAAAAACAGCGGTAACTTCACCCCTTATTAGGTGGGCCTTAATAGGCTAACTGGTGATAAATGGGTGTGTATTTTGCACACTTCTGCCCAACCTCTTTGAGGGATAATAGGCGTGACTATTATGTATGTACAGCTACGTTAAGTTATATACAAATCAAAACAATAAAATTGTGTAATTATTATATTAGTATACTTGTACTGTAAAGAAGGCAAACGGCTTAATAGCAGCCTTCTTTAATGTAGGTGATATAAACTGGGTGTTCATAGGGGAATAGACCGACCGAAATGTTGAAATTCTATCACATTAGTCCGAGATAAGCCCGATGTTATACTTCGAATTTTCCAAGTGACAGTTTTCACAAAGTAAACTTTTATTCAAAATCTACTTTACTAATTGGGGGTATATAGTTGGTCGATTCTGAGCGTCACACTTAAACGTAATCTAAAATTAGACAGGTATGTCCCTCTCCATTATTAACATAAATGGCTGCGTCAGAAAGAGACAGGAAGGACTAATTTTAAGTTTAGATTTAAGTGTGACGGTCAGAATCGTCCATAGTACATACTTAATTTAGCAAAGAATGCAATCGCTAAGTTTCGTAGTCTTGCTACGAATATTCGTAGCACTACTACGAATAATACGGCAAAGCAAGCTACCTTTTTGGGTGGATCGATAGATGGTTAACATGCACAGTTTGATCAGGTAGGTGGCGCTGCAAGCGGCATATGTAGACAAAACAACAGGCAACCAGCAAACTTAATAATAGAGAAAGGTATTTTACACCTGGTGGTCAAAGAAAGCGAAGTGAATATTTATGATTTTAAAGCAAATTTTACGCATGGTTACATAATGGTTTTGGTACACTTTATACTACTCGCGCTACTAGATTTCCTACATAATTTAACGTCCGTATGATTAACTTGGTGCAATATCACCGATAAATTGAAGGAGTTGTATAATAATATACTTGACGTCTAAAAAAGGGTTGAAGTATTGAAAAACACTTCTTTCTGCGCAAATAAATTCAGTCTTGGCTCGAGAACGAGTGTCTATTCTAATTTCAAACATACAATTACGAGTAATTTATCTAGTTATTATATAGGTATAGCTTTATTAATTATAAAGGCTCGAGCACACCGGATGCATGTGCGTGCATGTAAGCGTAGACGTATACGTACCTCTGAGTTGTAATGTATGAAACTGTATAGGCACGTGCATACCGGATGCGTAGACGTAAGCATAGACGTCAAGCGGTGACAGTTCCATACATTACAACTCAGAGGTACGTGCACGTCTACGCTTACGTGCACGCATACGCATCCGGTGTGCTCGAGCCTTAAATGTTAAATATCTCGCAATCTTCAATATAATGGTTATTTTAATGATGTCAAATATAGACAAAACCAAGCACAGGACAGGGTTGCATAAAATCGTGTGAATTTTTAATTTCTCAATACTACTGAATTGAATCGGTGAGCGCGTATTGATTTTGCTCAAAAATAGAACTGTCTATTTATATTTTACCTTTATTTAAATAAAATCATTTTCATCATCATATTCCTCATCATAAAAACACAGAAAAAACACTGAAGCTCCAACTAAACACATATTTTATATGTTATAATTTTCAGAAAAAATATTATTTTTATAATATTTAAGCTCACCATGGCTAACACTTAAAATAAATCCGACAAAGTTGTATTCAAAGTTTTATGTTACGCCCGCTTACTTACCGCACCGGCCATAAAACTGAGCTGAAGGCCAATTTCTCCCAAAATTACACTACCCTTGGAGCTAAGGGTATATAATCATGTAAGTTTACTAACAAAATTAATGCGGCAACTAGTATTAACCTAGATTTATTGGCGATAAGCAAATTCACAGCAAAAATGTAGCAAATATTGCTTACATAATGAAATTGGCGTTTTGTCGTAATGGCCACTTTGATTTCAAATACGTATCTCCTCTTTGGTTAAGATTTTCAAATTAAAATAATAGGTACAGCTATTTACTTATACGTTTGTGTTACGTAGACTATAATGAGAGTTTTCTGAAATGATTTTCGTCAGATGGCAGCATTGTACGCGCTAGTCCAATCAACTGTCCAAATACATACAAAAATGTATTTTTCGATATTATTTCGGTTTATTTATTTTTATACAAATTACAAAAGGTTTTCTTTAATGTTACAGTGTTTTGCGGTGCTTATGAGAATATAGAAAACAGCAAAAGCCGATTATTATTATTATTTATTTATTTATTATAAAGAGGTGTAGTACAAATTTGTATTAGTCTATGCCCTGCAAAACTGTTTCAACAGTTTGTCTTCAGGAGTGGAGTCTCTTTTTAGCATATTATATAAGTACATAATTATTTACTTTGCATCGTTACCATTACCATTAAAACAGTGTATTGTAGCTATCCTCAGAGATAAATTTACTCCAACGAACGATTTATTCCAAGGAAATACGTATTATACCAACTTTGATTCCGGCCATTCTATCAATAAATTTTACTTAAGAGGCTTTAATAAACTTTCGTAGGATTCTAAATGAGAGATAAATTGTATTATTTTACACCCACATTTTCGTAAATTTGTCAATTTGTGACATTTCGTGATAAATTTATAACAATGAATCTCTTTAAAGTAACTGCCACGTTGGACTTAATAGGGTAACTGGTGAAAAATGGGTGTGTACGAGTAATTTGCACATTTCTGCCGAACCTCTTTGGCAACACCTACTCGCATTTCTGTACTCGTATTATCTCGAACCTAATGGATTTCTCAAAATTGTGAGGAGATCGAAAGTGGAATAACTATTGCAATTTTTTGCTTTTTAGTTATATTTTATTGTACATACTTAAATAGAATAGTTTTTCAACCTTATAAAACTGAACTACGAGTATAACGTTTATGAAACAATCGCTTATTTTATCTTTGTATCATAATCCAAAAATAGTATAAACAAAGTTTCTTCTCGCTGTCTGTCTGTCCATATATAGGCTTAGACCTTTTAAACTACCCAACGGATTTTGATGCGTTTTTTGTTAATAGATAGAGTGATTTGAGAGGAAGGTTTATATGTATAGTACCTATCACTATTGCACCAGTGCAAAGCGGGTAGCTAGTGAAATATAAACTAAAGTAATGTCGTAAATGAGTTTGCCTCTCAGGTTCAAGCCTGCCATAGAACATAAAGATAATTACATGTCACTCGATTCCCACGTACCTAGAAACCACAGCAAAATGTACTTGAGATAACGATCCCCTAGAGGCAGTTATGTTATTACTATTTGTAACTTATATTATAAGAAAATCCAAGTTCTGGTCCCCTAATCATGCATTAAGGATTTATGTAGCTTCGTTAATTATTTCGGAGTAACATATTTTTACTTAATTTTTTTTATGTTAGACTAAAGTGTATACCTACTTAGCCTATGCTTGATATGATTAGTAGTCCTAGAGTTGACTACAGCCACTATATATAGAGTTTTTCGTTGCCACCGTTTACGAGAGCTACTTACGCGCTATAAATTAAAAAGTAAGCTTATGCCAAATAAATTGCTGGTAAACGATTGTAATGAAAATTTTGTACCTAAATAAGACCTATACTGGGTGTAAAAAGACAACTTTGTTCTTTTAATACGTCGTATTCTTTGTAACATCGCGATCATTTTTTTCTATGGAAGCACCCCTGGGAAACCACGGGTTTCCAAGTTATTGAGGTTCAAAGTTACATAAATATCAGCATTTTTTAAAATAAATCTATCTGGAAACAGTTAACAAATATTTTTTTTAAAGACACCATATTCATATTTAAAAATATTAGTTTTGTAGGTACATTTGTCAATCGAATACATTTCTTGTAATAAAAAGAGATTTTTTCAAAAAAATTTTTTGCTTTTTCCAGGGTTGGTTCCATAGAAAAAAATGATCGTTACGTTACAAAAAATACGAGGTATTAAAATAACAACGTTGTCTTTTTACACCCTGTATAGTAAGCTACATAGTTATTGCGACACATCACAACATATTGTGACAATCGTGCAATGTCAATAACCTTCATTCGCTTAATTTCACTCGAAATTACTAAGTTGCTCAAGCACGGAAAAACATCATTAAAAAGCCTATTATATCATCTATCACTCCAAAGTACACGTAAAAAAATATCACGTTACACTCGGTTATCACGCCCCCTAATATTTACGTCACGCACGTTTTGTTGCAGCAAACATCTGTGCTGGAGGTGGCCTATTCGGTTTTACGATGTCGACTCGAAGAAAAATTGATGGCAATACTCGTACTTACGAGAATTGTTTCCAAAACAAGTATAAAAAGTTTTTTTTTTCGCAATATGTAAATATAACGTTTTCATTTATGCGTGTTTGTTTTGTTTTCCGCAAGGTTTTTTTTTTTAAACATATTCACGTAATGTGTATTGGCACGAAAATGTCGTTTGACACACATAATAACATTTTGTTGGGAACATTGATTTTCATTTTGGCGTGTTAAAATGAAACCTTATCGAAGTTTGTATTTATTTGTAGCCGGAGCATATTTACCTGTCGTCGATTTCAATAATTAAATTATTCAATAATTTGGTAAACTTGTTTGGTATGTTAAACGAAAGTATACAAATATCTCTTATATTTCTAATTATTTTTTATATTAAAGCCCTGACGTGTATGATTTTATAATAAAGCCCTGACGTGTATGATTTTAATTATCTTAATATAAAATAGGATCATCGTTACATATTCATAAAGGATATTTATCCAACTTGTTTGTTTCCAGCCTGATATTATCAATGGTATCATCGTCGTCAGCCTATTGCAGTCCACTGCTGGACGTAGGCCTCCCCCAGTGTACGCCACATGGCTCGATCTCCCGTTTTTGCTATCCAGTCACTACCAGCCGTCCTCTTTAAGAAATCGGTCTATCTGGCCGGAGGGCGCCCAACGCTACGCTTGCCGAGGCGCGGTCTCCATTCGAGAACCCGTTTACTGCGCCGTTCATCGGTTCTACGACAGATGTGGCCGGCCCACTGCCAGTTCAGTCTGCAACATTTCGAGACTATGTCTGTCACTTTGGTCTTCTGCCGGATAATCTCTTTTCGGACTTTGTCCATTAGCGACACTCCGAGCATTGACCTTTCCATAGCTCTCTGAGTGACATGCAATGGGTGAGCCAGCCCCACCGTCAGGTTCCACGTCTCGGCTCCGTAAGTCATGGCTGGTAGAACGCACTGATCGAACACCTTGGTCTTGAGGCATTGTGACAAGGATGACTCAAAGATATGACGCAACTTCCCAAACGCTGCCCATCCAAGCTGCACTCTTCTGGTGATTTCCCTCGAAGTTGTCTTTACCTGCAATATTTTCCCAAGGTACTTCTGAATAAGTTCTAGGGCGACTTCGATGGATATCGGCTCAGGGATGAATCAATGGTATAGAGACATAAAATTAAGTGATCCAATAAAAGAATGTCACTTATACAATATTTTCATTAGTATTCCTGAGCATTATTTTTCTTTTAAATCCCATTATCGAAGGCAATGAAATAGTCCCCTAATTCCAACATATAGCACAATGTTCGAACTGGCCCTAGGGTGTCGTTTTGAGCACACGAGTTAGCCAGTCCAAACGTAGCTTTATTTACGAGCTCCATGTAAACCAAGCATAACAGGCTATGTAGAGACATATTACGTTTAACTAAACCATAATTAAACAGGGTATTTTTTTAATTTGTTAAGATTGTTCTTTCAAAGTTTTATTCCAAAAAATATTGAAATGTGATTTTATTTGTAAGTCTAAATTATTCTGTTTCATTTGACCTTTTTGACCTAAAGGCGAAACTTCTATATTTATGTAATAAAGAGGGGATTCCAAAGATATAAGGGGTTATTACCTTTCAAAAACTATTTCTAATTTAAAAATGATATAATAATTTGTTTTATTAATTACTGAGTATAAAACTTTTCTAACTTAAAATTAAATTAGGAGTTACTGTACTGCTACATGTCACTGAAACTGACAGTTTCTGAAGGGTTGAAGTTGTTAAATCTGAAAAATGGTTTCTAGGGTTCCATGAAACAAATAAATATTATTATCTTATTCACAGGTTGGCATAAAGAAATACTTTTACTGAAGTAATATTTAATTCAATGAAATCTAATTTTATTATATACAGTCAAAGTATCTAGGCAGAAACTAAAGATTCGGGTTTCATCTATAACACTAAGGATTATGGATTGCAATCGTGAGAAAAGCTATTCAATCTCGAGATATCAAATAGTAAGACCGTCAGCCCGTGACAGTAATTCGTCGAGAACACCTCTATTTGATCCTTGCACCCCGTTTTTCCAATCATTGAATTTTCGCAGACAAGAGTTTTTAGGAGATTAAATAGATTCACGTCAGTGAATACTCATGTTTTACAAATGAGTGATTGATTTATTGAGTGTATCTGATGTATGCTTTAAAAAAAGTTCACATTCAGTACCGGCGACTACGTATTTGCGTCTTTTAGGCTTTCTAGAGATGCCGCTGACGCTTATTTGCGTCCTCGCATTAGGCGTTGACGTGATGTCGGCACCCTTATAAAATCTGCCGGCAGCGAATGTGTTAAATTGAATATGTTGTGTTCTTTCACTCAGCTATAGCTGAGGAGGGTTGGCGTCCGGTCAATCCTTGGTAATATGAGTTTAGAAGGAAACCATATTGTGCTGATTCCATAAATAACTGGATAAGGTTAGGAAGATGATGATGTTGTGTTTTTTTAGTCTGTTCCCAGGACTACTAAGTAAAATATCATAATTTACGTACGTTGCAACTTTTGCGCGTTTACGTTAGGTACTTTATTACGTAACTGCTAGGTTTTATTTAATTCGCGGATTGACATATGATAGATTAGGGTTAGAGAGAATTAAATTGGCCACGTCTAATACATATTTAATCTTGAATTTATAACTTGGTCTATTTAATATGTAGGTATTTAAATAAAAAATCACAAACATCAATTTATAATGTATAATAACCGATAAGGTTTCAAAAACGAATACGTAACATACCTTAATTACGATCGTGAGTCGCGAACGTGTAATTACCTATAGGTATATATAGGTACTTTCAATTCATTAATTCCTTGGAGGGCTGTAATCAACGAAATATTACGTTATAATACAACCTATCAAACATGTTAAGGATACACTGATTAGCGATTTCTGTCGGCCCATAATTTAGTGGGTTTCTGATACATACAGCGTGTATGAATGTGTTATGTTAAGCGAAATGCTATGCATATGCAACCGGTCCACAATATTTGAGAGTCGAAATCACATGTTTATTTTTCAAGATTTTATAAACATTTTGAGGTTGCTTAGGTATTTTTTCATAAAATTTGAAAAAATAAACATAAGATATTGAGCCTCTAATTTTGTGTATAGATTCTCTATATAGTGGACTATTTTCGTAGTATTTCACTTAACATACCCTCTTTTGTTAAACCCTGCATGTTTAGTAAGGGTGGCCACGAAGAGTATTGCGCGTTAATCGAGCGCGTCAGAAAATCGTATAGGGAGAAATGTGTATAGGAAAGACGTATTATGTGGGAGATATTATTGACTATATAGGTACATACACATTTTGACCCGGTGGCTTAGTGGTTATAGCGGCTGGCACGGTTTGCAGCGGTCGTGGGTTCGATTCCCACTCGGATGAAGAATTTTTTCTATTTTCTTTATTAATAATTTTATAATATATAATATCTTGACTAAGATAAATTTATAAAAATACTTCTCCATTAATATAATCCGTTAGGATATGGTTGATCGTTTCATCTTTAAACATTGTGCTGAGGTATTCAGCTTTGTTTGCCGAGATTTGGCTAGTGTAAAGCTATCGGGATGATAACGTTGCCAATATGTAATTTAGAAAAGAGATGGTAAAATTCGTCATCCGAGTAATTGACCCGGTGGTTATAGCGGCTGGCACGGTTTGCAGCGGTCGTGGGTTCGATTCCCACTCGGGTGAATAATTTTTTCCATTTTCTTTATTATTAATTTTATAATACACATTTTGTCGACAAAGTTGCTGCGCAGGTGGATTACTTACTACTAAAATATTTATTTTTATGTAAATGTCTAAATGTAGCTGCTTAAAGAGGTCTCTATAGGTACGGCCGGGAACGGAGGATCATTATATGGTTATATACGTAGATTTACTTTATAATTTGAAATACTTAAAATAATTAACTTTCGACCTTCGTAAACGTACACTTCTAAGTAATTCTGTCTTACCCAGAATAATTCAGTGAAATTTTAAAATTATTTCCAACTTTTAATTAGTTCATACAGTTTGACGGCTTCACTTTTCACAATTATGAAATTAATTATTTGGCCTGATGGTTGAAATTCAATCAATAATCTCAGCGAAACTTTATACTTAATTGCAACCTCTCGTCCAAGTGATTTACAGAAGTACCTACCGATTGTTTCTTTATACTCGTAAAATATTTAATTATAAATAATGTTTTAAGAAAAAAATTTTTTTTTCACCCGAATTAAATGTGCGAAGTGGGACTCGAACCCACGACCGTATTCACACGACAGTATTCCGTGCTGTGCTCTCACCAACTGAGCTACCGGGTCAATTAACTGGGATGACGAATTTGACCATCTCTTTTAAACTTTTATTCTTACATTACGTTTGTGGCAATAGTCTTGTGTAGTTCGCGAACGAACTAGGTCAAAAGAGCGCTCCTACAGGTGAACTACCCGAACTAGGTCCTCCAATCCCCATTTCGTAGTTCGTGGCGATTGAACGAGATTGACGTCGACTGAACTAAGATTGTCATGCACGGGACAGCTAAACATATAAAAGGCGAAAAATATAGGTAAAGGGTTATTTTATTACACCAATATTTTTATGAATATTCATTAATTAAGAAGTTTTTAGAGGGTAAAATCATTCTATAAATATTTTTCGCATGTTACAGGATCGGTCTAATTAGAGCTAGGAACTGACGAACTAAAAGAACGAACTAGTTGTCGCATGTAGCAGGAACCGTATTAAAACGAGCGAACGATGTGCTCGGATCGGTCTAGTTCAAGCTAGGAACTGATGAACTAACGAACTAGAAGAACGACCTAGTTCGTTTAGGAGCGGCGAGCTAAACTGAGCGCTCCCTGTTGCGAACTAGTATGCCCAAGACTATTTATCAATTATTTTTTCATCCCGATAGCTAAAACACTAGCCAAATCTCTATTTAATTTATTTAAAATATATAATATTTGGCTGAGGGATTATCTTTATCATCTTGTAGCTCTAGATACCCCATGAGAATACAGCTGTCTCTTTGCCCAAGTTCCTGAGTCACCTCTTACGACCTACACAGAAGGAAATGCAGCTGATGTATTCTAGTTCAGTGCATCAGTACCGTAAATAGATTAAAATACCTATATATGCGAAAATACGGTTTTTAGGGGTGCTCAGGGTGTTAACCCCTGACCTATGTATCCTCTATCAAGTGTAATGTAGTAAGACCTATTTAGAGATATACAATCCCTAGTTTATTCTTAAGAAATACTTGTACTTAGATAATTTTTGGTATAATCTTAAAATAAACTAACCTCTTTTTTTTTAATTTTAATCTTTACTTTTTTACTAGATTGCCAAATGTTACCAAATTATCGATAAATAATAATCAATGTTATTAAATGTTTTGTTCAAGAACAACCAACTTTGAAATTGTTAAGTCCTGTTCCTAGGGTTCTAGACGCAAGTCGCCGTCTTCTTTATTGAGATCATGGGCCAATGAATATGATTTGTAGATATCACACACCCTCAAAATTGGTCAGAAGCACTCAGTGGCACCATGTGGTTCTATCGGCCCTTGGTGCTCTGCCTACCCTGTAAGGGATAAAGGCGTGATTATATGTGTGTATATACACGCATCCATAGCATAATACATCTCTGGAAATGTAGCATAATGGACTATAAAGAGGTTTATGCTTGCCCTTAATCAATCAATTACGTTGCTGTATCCCCTAGAACAGGGATGGCGAACCTTTAGTGATATACGTGCCATTTTTTATGAAACAAATAATATTATAGCTATGACGTGCCATTTAATAATTTAGACTTACTGATATTATTAAACAAAAATAAAACTAGATGGTATTAAGTATATACTATTTATAAAAAACGCAAAAGTACAGTGATCAGTAATGTTAATATTTTAATATACATATAAAAAAAATTGTGCGATTTCTGCTGTTGCAAATTGGATGCTAAATATTTTATTTTTGTAACTAGTAGGTACCTACATAGAGATTCATCTGTATCATTCTGCGTGCCTGAACTATTTTGTTGCGTGCCAGGGGTGGCACGCGTGCCATTGGTTCGCCATCCCTGCCCTAGAAGATACAGATAGTTTAAAAAAATCTCCTATAACCGCCGTATTAAGCTTCTCATTTTAATTCACTCCAGGACCCGTATGATAAATTTGGTAAGAGCGAGATGTCTCACTTTTAAACGTTAAATTCACAGAGCTACTCGTATTAATAACTAGATAAACTAAGTGTATGTACTTTGCGTGTAAAAAATAGACTTAAGAATTAGAATAGACACTCGTTCTCGAGCCAGGACCGAATGAATTAGGGCTGATAGACACTTCTACCACCAACCACTGTTTGCTATCCCTTTTTATACACCAAGTAGAAACACTTGCCTAGTCTAGTTATTACTTAGCTCTGTGGATTTGACGTTTAAAAGTGAGACATCTCGCTCTCACCAAATTCATCATACGGATGCAGGTCTTTCCTACTTCCTTCACCGTACCGTACACTAAAGTTCATAAAATAGGGCATAGACAGCAAATAGCAGTGTTGTTTCAGATGTAGGTCTGGCGTTCGACGTCAGCAGCCGATGTGTAATAGCTTTGCCCCACATTTCGACAGACGGCCGTTTCTACTTCTTGACAGCTTCTTAGATTTAAACTGAAACCTTTTTTATGTATTGTGCAGTTGTTTTGAACTACATAGTAGAGTTAACGTTCTTGGTGACTTTGTTGCTACGATGGTCTTGGTTGTGGGGGTACTATATAGTAGGTATTAGCTGCAAATTATATGTGTTAAGTGTGTTTTACTAGGCCCTATTTCTTATCTTTAGTTTCTCATTTTACAAGCATAGCGAAAACTGCGAGCTCATAATTGTGTTAATTAAAGTCAGAAAATCATGTTATTGTGTATCTAATTTCCTTGTTTTAAGAGGTTGGATAGAAGTGTGCAAATCACACACCGACTTTTCACCAGTTAGCTTATTTGGTCCTACATAGTAGGGGGTGAGCTTACCGCCACTTTTCGGACACAAATACCACAATCTAGCTATCAGTAACGAATCCAATAGGAAATTTTCCCGAGTAACTTTAAATAGGTATTTTAAGCCATTAGCGTCAGAGACTTCTCCATTAAATATGCTATTTAAGGTTTTAAGTATAAAAGTGTTAAGATTAAATTTAAAGAAATTCAATATAGCGGCAGTTACACTTAAACCTAAACCTAATCTTAGTCAGGTCTATCTCTCTCCGTTCTTAACATAAATGGCTGAGATAGAAAAGGACAGGTAGGACTAATTTTACGTTTAGGTTTAAGTGTGACTGCCGGAATCGACCATATTGTTTGCTCATTAATAGTTAAGTCGTCAGTAACGTCGCTCAAACCGTAGTAGCGCGTAGCCACTGCGTAGCACACTCGCAGTTCGTAGCACGCTACGGGCGTTTGCGTGGTATAGGAAGCACAAACAACTTACAGCCAAATTCAATAACCAGATCTTAGAGATTTTTTGCATTCATCAGATTAAATCTTAAATTACTTCAAAATTGGAATAAAAAATCTAAGTTTCATTCTGAACTCTAGTATTGAAATTGGCCGTTAGCCATTGTGGGTCTGCCGTCTTACTTGCACTTAGTTTACTCTGTAAAAGAGGAAACGAGATATAAGATATAGCTCTTAAACTAAAGCTAATGTAATATTTTACATAAGCATAAGTACTATTTGGACTGTTATCAGAGAGTACAAAGTGTTTATCATGTTGAATAGTTGAATATTTTAATAAATTGGAAACAACGATTTGTGCTATACGGCCGCCAATACTTGAACGATTTTTTACCGATGATCGATTGGTGTAGTTGGTAGTGACCCTGCCTGCCGCGCCTTGGGTCCGGTTCATCCCGGAGCAAAACAATTTATACAATATATGTCATATGTTTCAAATGTATTCAAGTATATGCCGATGTTTAATAGATGCGACACAAGAGCTTTTAGGGACCTTAGTGTGCTTTTAGGGTAATGTGTTAATAATGATGTGAATATTATTAACGCAAATTAAGCCAGCCAATCCGTGACGAAATTTTTTTACCCACTGCTGGGCAAAAACCTCCGCGATTCAAGCCCACACTTGTCTTGTTCCCGCTATTGTGGCCCACTCTGGCTAAACTTTATCCAGGTCGTTCCTCCGTCTTCTCCTGGGTCTTCTCCTACGCCGGTTTCCATTTGTAGGAACCCAGTCAGTGGCTTACTTTGCCCACATACTAACAATAACATATCTTAAATCGCTATTCCTGTCCCCTTAGTATGACCACGCATCGTGGATATCGTATCGTATATGGCGGATATATTTACCGTATTCTGACAGGCTTATGCCGGATTTCACCAGTGCTCCCTAAACGGTCTCTTTGTTAGGAAGATTTTAGAGAAAGACATCTCCTAAACTAACTTCTAACTTAAATTGCTTTTCACCAACATAGGGACTCAAAAAGTACGGACTTCTTATATAATAGTGATGTGAAAACCGAATTCGTAAAATCGTGTATTTGTTTGTTTGAGAACATATTTGAAAATTACCTACAACGAAATTAATTTAAATAAGTTACGATTATATCAGTACAATGTGTTTTAATATAGCCAAAAACCTTATTTCTTATAAATTTTGTCAATACATTTACACGGCCAAAAAATGTAAAATGAGGCTGTATATAACACAGACCTATGCTTTAAATACTTTGTTGTCTTGTCACTGTCAACTGTCGTTGAAAGATATTCGGCCTTTCGCGGTATAAACGCCTTCGAGCAAATAAGCTATCTACGTCTCTGTACTGCTTCGACTGCTTCAATAGCGTGAAAACTATCATAATTGAGTTACTCGTATGTATGTTATCCATATCTTTGAAATCGTGAATTCTAGGTAGGTAATACAAATCTAAACACGCGTAGGTATAGGTACATGAAAATGTCACCTAAACTTAAGAGCCCAAAATTCGAGCTTCTAATCTTAGGAGATCTTTTAAACTGTTAGGAAATCCTTACACTTTGGTGAAATCGAATGTTGTCAAAAGTGATACTTAAAATGCGTTAGGAAACTTCTAAATCTTAGGAGACGTCGGTGAAATCAGGCATTAATGTCTATAAATCGGTTTATCATATCGTGTTTCGCAGGTCATGCTAGGCTTACTGCTTTCTAAAAACCTCAAATATTTTACCTGTCAATCTGTAAAAATTAACTGAAAATAACATAATCACTGTAATAAGCTAAGCAACAAAAGTGACTCAACAGGGGGATAAATACACTCGCGACTATATTATTATATTATGGCCATATTCTGAATACAAAATGTAATTATATATCGTCATGTTTGTTTGTGACTATTTTTACATAAATCAATATGTATCACCCCTCTTATTTTCTCACCCCCACGCCCACCCTTAGCCAATCCATTTCGCTGCTTATCTGCCTTTAATATCAACTCCTACCATATTAACTTCGTCAATTTATGGCCTTAGAAGTAATATCATTTATAAAGAGAGTTTGGAAACGAAGATATCGTTTCTAAATATATGGCCTTATGGAAGATTTGCAACTTTTTTTCATTCTCGGGTCTTATTTTTCGGATATTAAATCATATGAAGGTACTTATACAAGGTATAAGAAGTACTCGTATGTCACACGAAATGCTACAAAAATAACCCACTATGAATCTATCAACAAAATTTCACATTCGTAAGCACATGTTTATTTTTTAATGCTGTATGAATATTCCAGAATTAATGATGATCAATATTAATGTTTGTTTCCGAGTCATGGATGTTTCTATACTTATCTATGTAGTAATATACCGTTGCTTAGTACCCACGACACAAGACCTTATGGATCTTAATGTGGGACTAGGTCAATATGTTGTAAAGTGTGTGAATATTTATTTAAAAAAAAAGTATCTTTGATCATGGATATTGATGTAAAAAAATATTCGGTCGGTAGAACCGCAAAGAAATTCCTTCAACAAACTTAACTAAATATTCTAGTCTTCACTTAATAAGGCGTACAGTTACTTTGTAAAACAATTACGAAATATAAAAGGAGAGAAGGCAAAGAAAAATAAAAGTATAACTCCGATTCGGGAGGAATACAACGTAAAGCCTGGCGGCGCCACTTACCTTCGAGTAAAATGCTTTATCTCACACTCTAATGACTGCGTTTCAGGGTTCCCATTTTTCCCACCGCAAAGTTATACTTGTCGGGTCGTGACTGTTCCAGCGCCCAGCCATTTTCAGTTCAAACTGAATACCATTATGTATTCAAGTCGTTCCCATCTCCTGTTGCAAAGAAATATAATAGTAATCTCGAGAGTGAATAATGCGGAGACGAGGTTTACTAGAGAACGCGTGACTTACTATTCATTTTTGCGCAAAAAATATAACTTTACTATAAAAATGTAGCCACTGGAACCACGTTTTTATCTTCTATTAAATACTTCTCACAATATTTTGCGGTTTTTCATTCTTTTAAAGACATAATTCTGCGTTAATTTAAGATAGAAAATGCTACTGTCACGGGATAAACAGTTACCTTGTTTTATAATATCCCTACGCTCGTTTATGAATATTAATTAACTTTACATACGCTAAATAATCTATATATTTAACTACATTATTTCATAATACAAGGAAAACATACATGACTTAGAAAATATGGAGGCAGTTGCAGAAGCGGGTTAACATAAATCGGAATAATAAACAGGGTCGCTACCTAGATATTTCAGTGTTCCCCTACCATGAACTCCTTTTATTGTGAAAGCAAGACCTCGCTTTATACTGCTTATAGCGGCATCTCGTTTCTTCAGTAGAAATAGTCGTGGTGGTGGAATTTACTCTTGTAGTTGCGCTGCCACTTGTAAATATTGTAAAATTCAGGAAATAATGTCAATACGAAACATATAATTCGGCGGCCGATTGGTCTAGTAGGTAGTGACCCTGTCTACGACGCCATAGGTCCTGGGTTCGAATCCCGGTAGGTGCAAACATTGATATGATGAATATTGATGTTTGTTTCCGAGTCATGGATGTTTCTATACTTTTCTATGTATTTATATACCGTTACTTAGTACCCACGACACAAGACCTTAGGGATCTTAGTGTGGGACTAGGTTAATGTGTTGTGTAGTGTGTGAATATTATATTATTATTATTATATTATTATTATTCCATTTACAGATTTTAATATATTGAAATTTTCACTTACCCAAGGGGGTTGGCGTCAGGCAGGCAGCCGCCCATAAAACAAACGCCAAATCCTTGAGAATATGAGTTCTGAAAGAAACCATATTGCCACGAATGCCTCATAAATAATGGGGTATGGGTAGGAAATTGATGATGTCGAAACATAATGTTTTCCGTGCAATATTTTGGGTAATATTTTAAATATGTAGAAACAAAGAACAACTGTCGATATACAATGAAATTCCTTACCTACATATGTTTCATAATGATTTCCTTAAATGGCGCTTGTAGTAGGATATACCTCGCCTTAAAAGCTCATGGTAGGGGTAAAGATAATGCGTGGTGACGTAGCGTATCGGTCTGAGATAGGAAGAACGCTTTCTCATTGGCTCATGTGGATTAAAACAGGAAAACATGCTACATACATTGAGTGGAATAAAAGAAAATCCTCTTTGGTTATTAACTTTCTGTCTTGTTTTTTAGCCTAATATTTTGAGGCATGTTAGGAACACTGCAAATTGCTCATGGTTTAGTCATCTTTAGTATACACAAAAATGTTATTGTGTTCTATTGCAATCACTTATTTATTATTTATTTCTTTACAAAAGTTATCGTGCAATTTTTTAAAATTGATAAAAAGGTAAGGATTGTTTGTAAAAAAAGTACATAGTTACAACACCTAGGTAACAGATGAAGAAAAATATAGTATAAAAATATAGATCACCTCATAAGTCTAAAATAGAATACTCGTAATACGATTTCTGTGAAAAAGGAAATAAGCTAACAATCTTTGTAATATTATTATAGCGTGATGCTCAATAAGGTGTTTGTCAAATTATCTTCTTGTCGCAGGCCTTTTTCCTGTTATAGTACAAGTATTACATTTCGGATCAAAAATATACGAGACGTATCACAATGGCCTTGTATTCACATCAAAAACATAATATTATTGTGTATGTCAACTCAGGACGGATATAAACGGGGAACCTCGATGTTTTAATCACGGAAATGTCTGTAGATCTAAAATTATGTTTCAATCGAGTGTTGTAAATATTACACAATTGAATACGGTTTTGTAACACCTATTGGCCTTTTTCTACTAGACGACATGGCCACGATACGACCACGGCTTTTTGGAAGCTAAAATATATTAAATAGTATGGCCATAGTATGGCTCGTTTTCCCACTAGTACCACGGCACGCGGCCCCCATATTACGAGTTACAAAACGTCGTGTTTGTGTCGTTGTCGTGTCGTCTAGTGGAACAACGCCCATTATATTAAGCAGTAATTGTGTATGGAATATGAGTGAAACCTCATATCACTACGTATCATTTCTACCATTTGTAGGGAACTCCGTTGACGTGGTAGTATTTAGTAACCTCCGAGTATTTTTATTTAACTTTGGTTAGCGATAAATGATGTGGAAGCAATATTACAAGCATAAAAGAGGTAGAAGCAAAAAACACAAATATAATGCCATTGTCGTTGATAAAAATAGAAGTGAAAACGTAAACCTCCCACGTAGAATTTACACTTTGTCGACTGTTTTCGCGTGAAAATTTGCATTGCGTTGGTTTACGTTTCTATGACGTAAATTGAATCGATTATGGACATCCGTATTCGAGAACGGCACTTTCTTTGTTAGCAATACACGACATATTTGTGCGTTGAATACAGCTCTATGGCTGGCTTGTGTCACAAAACAAAAAAAAAGAGAAATAAAAAAAATGAATTCGATAAACATGCACCCTTTAGCAATATTATTGCGGCCGATTGGTGTAGTTGGTAGTGGCCCTGCCTGCGACGCCATAGGTCCTGGGTTCGAATCCCGGTAGGTGCAAACATTGATGTGATGAATATCGATGTTTGTTTCCGAGTCATGGATATTTATATACCGTTGCCTAGTACCCACGACACAAGACCTTAGGGATCTTAGTGTGGGATTAGGTCAATGTGTTGTAAAGTGTGTGAATGTGTGTGTGTGAATATGTATATGAATATATGTTAAAAATTATTTCGACAATAATGAACACAAAATAAATACAATGCAAAGAAAAGTTGTCCAAGTAACACGTGTAACTCAATTTACGTGCTTTATTAATAAAGTATTAAAATATTATAGTGGATTATTAAGTTACTATTCAGTCATAGTTTAGAAAATACAGAGTGACTTAAACAGCTTCGTCACTAGTATACCGCTTCATAAAATATTACTTAGCAAGTAATAAAATATTCAACAAGACGCTGGGTGGTAGCAATAATGTGAGAGAGAACATAAATGTGATGCATTTGTTTAAGTGCCGTTCAGCCTTAAGCCGTATGTCTATATTTATACAGATTTGTAACAAATGTACCTAGAGAATAAATAAATAAATACTTATTCAAATAACATACATATACACATGGCTGTGTTCCTGCGGCTATACGTAATAGCATAGTTTTTGAAATACATAAATCGATAGTATTTATTTAGTAGGTAGTAGTAGGGGCTTCCAGGTTTAGTAGTCATGGCGACTACTGCCAGGCCTTCGCAGACGATATCGTCCTCGTATTCGTAGGAAACACGGGGCTTGATATCTAGAGACAAGCTAATGCCGCCCTCGCACATGTCCAGCGGTGGGGGATTAGTAACAAGTTGAGATTCGCACCACATAAGACACAAGCCAAGCTGACCAGGAAACCAGGAAACTAAAATACGATACCCCACGGCTGAGCATGGGTGGGGTCGACATTGGAATGTCAGAGGAGATCAAGCTGCTGGGCCTGACAGTGGACGCCAAGCTTACCTTTAATAGGCATGTAAGCAATGTTTGCAAAAGGGTGCGCGCTGTTTATAACCAGTTGGCCAGAGCGGCCAAGGTCAGCTGGGGTTTAAACCCCGAAGTAACAAGGACCAAATACACCGCTGTAGTCGAGCCCATCGTTTTGTACGCGGCCAACGTCTGGGCGCCGGGGCAATAAAACTGGGGGTCAGAGCGAGGCTGGACGCTGTGCACAGGGGTTTCGCTCAAAAGATAACCAGGTCCTACCGCACCGTCTCGCTAAACTCGGCACTAGTGCTGGCGGGGCTGCTTCCCCTTGACATTAGAGTGCAGGAGGTTTACCAACCATACGAGATGAAAAAGGGAGCATTCCAGTCAGTGCTGGGAGACTGTGAGATGCAGCGGAGAACTGGTTACGCGGAAATGCCGCACCCGGCAAAGCGAGCCAAACTGGAGTTCAAAAGCCTGGTAGACCAAGACCAAGTAGAAGCAAATAACACACAGGCAGTAAGAATATTCACTGACGGCAGCAAGATTGAGGGGAAGGTTGGAGCGGCGCTGTCCATTTGGAACAGCAGCTCTGAGACCGGAACCTCAAAACTCAAATTGTCGTCGTACTGTACGGTGTACCAGGCCGAACTACTCGCAATCCGGAAAGCGACGGAATTTATTTTGCGGAGCGACCAGAATACCTTCGCTATCCTCAGCGACTCCAAGTCATCCTTCGAGTCGGTTATAAACCACAGCTCCTCCATCCCCTGGTGACGCAAATTAGGAGTAACCTTAAAACAGCGGCAGACCAGAACAAGGAAATTACCCTGTTCTGGATTAAGGCTCACGCGGGATTGGAAGGGAACGTAAGAGCGGATGAACTCGCAAAAGAGGCAGCGCTGACGATGAAGACCAGACCTGCATATGACAGGTGCCCAGTCTCATACGTAAATAGACAAATAGGAGTGCGGGGCGAAAGGTACGCCGTAATCGACTGCGGCGGTCGCGTGCCTTTTCTTCCCTGATGCTGTACAAGCATATAGGATAGTCAGGAGCATGGAGGTGTTGTCAGTCATGACCCAGGTGTTGACGGGCCACGGTGGGTTCTCCGCGTACTTGACACGATTCAAATGCAAGGAGAATCCGGCGTGTCCCTGCGGTTCTGGAGCGGAAGAGGACGTGCCACATGTCTTGCTAGAGTGCTCGAGGTTTGGCAGACAAAGGTTCGATTTTGAACATTTAAAAACGCAAAAGTTTGAACATTTAAAAAAGCAAATTTAAAAACTATAATGGCCGATAAAGAAACTAGGTGCAAATTTATAGAGTATAGTAAAAAAATTGTAAAAATAGTTATAAAATTAAACAAATAGTTATTAAGCATAATTGTATGTGCATTGTGACAATATACTAAGCGAATTAAAATGGAAAACAGTTGTTAAACCTATGACGTTATAAAATAAGTATATGTCACCTTCCCTCGTTAAATTAGAGCAGACTAGAAAACAGATTAAGTGAGAGTCCCACTCACTCGCTCCACATACACCTAGGAACACTACCAATGGAAAGCAAAGGATGAAACAGGGTAGAGTAGAATAAGTTGAAGAGATAAAACTACTGCAAGATCCTAGAGATCACCTTTTTAAAATAATAATGTAAAAAAGATAGCCCTAAGCAATCACAAACCCGTTTATACATGTGTATATGGGGTAGCAGTTGTACACAAAAAAAAAGTAATCATGGTCACTTACGAATATAGTGGGGAAACCAAAGAAAGAAATCAAATTAACAGGTCATTTTATGTAAAATATATGTTCAAATATATGTTGAGATAGAAATATTAGTTTATTAACAGCATAAGATAATACAGACTTCAATTATATAGGTGATTTTTAATCTTAAATAGATCACATAATCACCATAAAATTAAAATAAACATTGTCCCAAATTTCGATCGTCAAGAAAAGCTAGCGTGTAATATTGCTCATGAAATTCTACTTTGAGGAAATTGCCACTCATAGGGGCATACAGGAGACGTTTGGAGGGAAAATTTGATAGCTTAAAGCTTCGCACAAGAATTCCAGTGACGACGTAATTCAACGTAAAAAGGGGAAATGACAAAACAATCTGAAATGTTTATATTCACTCGAGGATTTGGAAGGCGTAATTCCAAAAGGGTATTCAACAGGCGGTAAATTTTCTAAGTCTAACGTTACCTGTAATTTGGGTGGTAAATACCTTTTGCACCCGAAGAAAGAAAAAATAACCGTGAAAAAGGATGTCTTTATTTTTGTTTTTCATATGGAGACACATTTTCACGATTCAGTGTCCACGTTCTTATGTGTTAACAAACATAAATGATAATTTTAGAAATAAAAATTGGCGGAGAAAAGGCGTGTTCTAAAAACAAAAAAAGCGCGATGAATTTTATAAAAAAATGTTTGTCATTTCAGGTACATTATGTTAATTGATCTATAGTTTAATGAAGTAAGACGGGTTCCGCCGATGACCTTGAGCATCAGTCTCACAATGACTATTGCTGATAAATTAAAATTTTTTTTTAAATATTATTACATTTTGAATCATTTAGGTCCAGATTTACCATTGTAGAAAAATAATAAATTAAATTAAAATTATTGAAATTAGTACTAAAAGTATGTTTCGGTCCAAATCATAACTACACCTTATTCTATAAACATACTTAGGGATAAAAAAAAAAAAAAATGTTAGATGTTTGCACTAGGCTCATGAAATTATCATAAAGCAAAGAGTAAAAAAAAGCTAGCTAACAAAATCAATGAAAGGAAATTCGGGAAAGTTAACCACTGGGAATTTAATTTTGAATATCCAACCCTTTGACTTTAAGTCTAACTATTTTAATAAGAAACTACTGAAATAAAGTAGTTTATGCCAAAAAAAATGCTGGGAATTCCTTGATCGTGCGTTTAGTGTCTAAAGTAGACTATAATAAAATGCAGAAAAACGCAGTCTATTTAAACTTTGGACCCATATATAAGCTTCCAATCGATATAAAGAAAACATATAAAGAGATATAAGAAACTCTTTACGTAAACTCTTTAAAAAAATACGATTCTATATAAATACGTTCGTTACGTTTGGAGATCGTTTATCAAATAGCAATACTTGCATTAACCACGAACTTCTTCCATTTCTTCCATTGATTCATGCTTGATCCTATCTGAATTATTTTATATGAGAAGTCAATATTTCAGAAAGGTCATTTAAAGTTAAATCTAATTTTTTATTTGCTGTACGCTTCAAAAGTTTTTCCTTGAATATTTCATATATTCATGTGAAATATCGCATCTGTTGAATATTCACCTTTCAATGCATTAAAAATGGAAAATATAAAAACTTTATTCATTTGCCAAAGTATTATTTGTAAAAAAAAAATTTTAATGTCAAGCAGGAGCCGAATTGGCTGTTATAACCGATGCAATCGATGTTCATGTTATAGTGTCTCCATCAAACGGATTCGGGTATTCACTACAGCAGTACATCAGCTGGATCTCCTTCCGAGCATGTCGTAAGAGTCGACTAAGGAAGTAGTGTATTCTCAGGCAAATAGTTAGCAACTTGTCACCGTTATGTTAAACATGGTTTTGAATCTCCTTTATGATCCTGCAGCTCATTCCGGGAACAACACCGTATACAGGGTATAGATGACAGCCAGACAAATACTGATATGCTGAACAAGTACTACGTGGTGTGGTGTTGAGCTATACGACAGTATTATAACTCGCAGGAAATGCATTTTTAATTTGATTATCCGTAATGTTTGTTTTCCGCGCCAATTGTCCGACAACGACGACGGACAACAGGCGATCCTGTGACTATTTAAATGGGCTTATTGGTTATTCTGTGATACATTGCTGTTTTTTATCACTTGTGACTCTCCTTTAGGGTTGATCAGTTTTTTGAACTTTTTGAGCGCGCCTTTTGGTTAAATTTTTATTTTTAAGTCTAAGGCCTAATTAAACGAACAAAACAATTTTTCCCCCAAAAAATAAAAAAATCGGAAAAATTGTGGAATTTTTTCTGAGAAAATTTTCACTATTTTCGCCTCAGAATCATGAAGTCACCATATCAATATTTGCCTGGCTGTCACAAACATCCTGTATACAGGGTGTTTTTTCGTTGCCACCCTTAACGAAGGGTACGTACTCTATACATCAACAAAAGTAAGATTATGCCAAAAAATGCTGGGAAACGATGTATTTTTTTTTATTACTTGATCGGGCGAAACATAGTGTCCAGTGATTATGCTAGTTTTTTTATAGACAGATATTAATAATTTCTCGTGTAAAAATCTTGTTACACGCGTCAATGTGCATTTATGCAGAAAAAAGCAGTCTATTTACTCAACTTTGGACCTTAATATTTTGGAAACCATACACTTCCTAGGTATGCTTCGATGGAGAAAAATTATCGTGATGATGAGGAGATTCTGTAGTTTTCGGGAACGTTGACGACCAAAAATCACCCTGTATGTACAGTACATAAAAAAATAACTAAATCTATCAAAATCTATTCTTGGATGAGTATTGCTAAAAGTTTATCTAATACTTGACCTAGGTCTTTTGTCACCGATTTCAGTGATGTAAAAAAATCGATGAAATACAACTAACCGACAGACTAAGGTTTACACATAAATGCTACATATACAGGTACTACGGAGATACCACAGGTGCCAAAACTAACAAAACGAAAAGAAATTACGTAATGAAATTTTCATGACTTACACTGAAAGTTTATTAATGGGGATAACATTAAATTTAAAATAAATATTATGTTAATAAGTCAGCATAATCAACATGCCCAGTCCATTCTTTGTGATATAACACTAAAAGGCAAACATAATAATATTAATTAAGAGACTCATTAAACAAAAAGTATTTCTATGTTAGCAGCTACCATTTTTTTTTATATCTAGAAACCGTATTTGGAAATAAAGGGCACATGACATGACACAAACACGAGCAAGCTACATCCATTAAGTGTGATTAGTAATCACTGTTAATGGAAACTCCTCCTAACTTTCAGACCAAACCTCTATTGGTAATAGCTGCAAGTGATTTTTTTGTTGTAACATGTTTGTGAAAGGTTAGTTCGTTGTACCAATTCATAGATGGAAACTGGTATAGGGGAAGATCCAGGGAAAGAAGGAGAACTGACTGCCCCCCGTACTACGAATCTAACAAAATCCATGCTATAGAAAAAAAAAAACTATTTTTCCTGGTCGCTTATTAAATCCGTATTACGTAACAGACATCTAAAAGGAATTAGAATTTCCACGCCTTTTTTCTCTGTCTCATTTCCACTGATTCGCTTTTGCAAGATATGTTAACTACTTATTTATTACTATTTTTATTACTACTTATTTTATTACTTATTTATTTTACTACTTATTTATATTTACTAGATATTTAGCTTACTACTGGATAAGTTACAGTCAGAGTGGGCCACTGCAGCGGGAACATGTGTAGTCTCGAATCGGGGAGGGTGTGGGCTATTAAATACGTATCTACTTAAGTCAACCCCGCGGCTAAGAGACAAATACAAGGTATACACACCCCTTACTTTCGTGTCATTTATCGCTGACTCTAACATTAATCACGCACAATCAAAGTAACTAAAGGAATGAGTGTCCTCAAGGAGGCACTGCCTTCAAAAATGTATTTACTAAATGTTCAGTTTTTACGATATTAAATCTTTTTCTTATTCTTGTAATTTATTGTACACAGAAAACACATTTATCAAAGATCTACAAAGATTATTTATAAAGGCGAGCTTATCAATAACAGATTTCTTGCAGCCAACCAACCAACATAAATAACATAGTCGCTTAAGTCGTCCTCCTTAAATAATATTAAGGATAATTGACCCGATAGCTCAGTTAGTTAGAGAGAAAGCACGGTTTGCGAGTTATAATATTAGGGATATAAAACTTCACTCACGCCCACGTGGAACTACATATCTAACATTTTCATTTAATTTACGAATTTTATTCGTTCTATATATAAGTTTTCCTTTTAGGTTCATTAACGTCTATCAATAAGTTTTTGTGTAAAGAATGCAATGAAAAGAAGTTGTAGAAAAAGTTTGCATTAAAGGAAGTTTATTACAGTTTTATCTATAAATATATTATATTATATTAACGGAATAATGGGTAAAGTGCGAAGTGTGTAAAAGTTTCTAGGTAGTAAATGACTTACTCGTATTTAAATCGACAGTAAAAATGGTGATGTAGATTGGACTACTCGATATCTGTATATGAGTTGGCTATCTCAGTGATTCATATGAATATTATACTATATTATATTATTATAGGTATATTTATAAAGGATGTTTTTAGTAGTCAATGTTTCTGAATACCACGTATTTTCCTCATCATCAGGAACATTTTTCTCCATGGAAACATACCTACCTAGGAAGTGTCAAGATAAGATAATACTCCATATTTTCACTATGGGTGCGCCCACCACCGGGCCCTACACCCTCCACTTAACCTCGGATCTGATAACTCATAACTGCGAAAACAGGCACTTGCACTAACTACAATCGCCACGAGAAATCGCCACTCCATATTTTTTCAGAAATGCATATAGACGCGTGCAACAAACATTTATCCCGAAACTAATTTAAAAATCTCCCGTTAAATAACCAATTCAAACATTACAGACCGTTAATTCATACAATAAAAAGTTAAATGGTGGCAACGAAAATAGGTCCTCTATATGTGAAAGTTTGTATTTTTGTCACTCTTTTACGCAACAGGCCAGTGAATAGATTTCACACGGCTATGTTCCCAAAATGAGGTAATCAGAACTGTAAGATCAGGAGGGAGATCTTTACTGCCACATATAGCATAGAGGGGTCAGATTTTCATGATCAGTTACAAGAGTTGCCAATCGCCTGAGTATATGGCCTGAGAGAATACCCATGATATCCTTAGTCGACTCTTACGATATGTACGGAAGGAAATGCAGCTGATGAATTATAGTTAAATCTCGCATCAGCACAGGATTTCAATGCAACTTGGCAGTAATCTAGATAATACATCATAACACATTGGTTTTAATTTATGGTCACGCGTAAGATTGCTGGCGTCAGCTAGTAAAACAAATTATGATGTAGATAGTTAATTCTCGGAAGCCCATCGTTAGCTCAGTCACGATTCGTTAACTTTTATTCGAGAGAACAGACAAGGGATCTCTATTGACCGATGAGCTTTTGCATCTATGAGATTTGATGAATACTTATTTCATATAGCGGCATACACGATATACTCGTATTTTTTTTATTATTTTTGTTGTTTTTCACTATTTCGGAGTTGGTCCCATAATGAAAGTTGTTTCTTTTTACCTACCTAGTTTCGTGTCAAAAGATAATCAGTACTTTTGGAAACACCCTGTATACACATTGGGTATGTACACAAAATGGTGTAGCCAGAACTATAGGAGATCTCACAGCCATGTTTATACTCGTATTAGCACATAGGGAACAGATGAAAATTATCAGTGGCAACTAGCTAGCTTGTGATCAGAGAAAATACCCAAGTTCCTTAGTCGACATTACGACATGCACATGACACCTAATATATCAAATATCTCTCAATTACACAAATATCAATAAAAAGGTTACATATAAAGATCAAAGGAATCAAACACTTGTATAGAACTAAATCAGCGCTCGATAGATAGAAAAGAAATGTTTGAATACCTTACTCTTGCATACCGGATTCTAAAGTGGATTTGGGCAGAAGGGTAGGCCTTTATAAGCTGCCCAACTAGAGCGTGTCCTTACACGGCCGGGTACATATTTGCTATGAGATGAGTTGACACAGCAGGCTTTCTGTCGTATAGATAGCAAAAAAATTTTTTCATAGCATTGATAATTTATTATAGTCTTAATTTAGATAAAAGTAAAGTTATAGGCCGCGTGGCACCGGCAGAGTAGAATTCGTACCACCCCATGTCTGCCCGTGGGCATCGTACGAGGCGATTAAGGGTTTCCGGGATGTGGGCAGCAGCGCCTCCCGTGTTGACAACATAGTCCAAAATACAAACTGCGGTCACCAACCCGCCTGCCCAGCGTGGTGACTATGGGCAATTACCCCCCATGGCAGTCTTGTGGCGAGCCTTGGGGGAGGCCTACGTCCAGCAGTGGACTACAATAGGCTGATGATGATAATGATGATGAAAGTTATATCTACTATTTCTTTTCTATAAAATTATTAATAAAGAAATGGGAAAAATTCCTCACCCGGGTGGGAATCTTATTATTTCTTTTCTATTGAGAGGAGGGTCCACCATTACCCATTGTACGTTAAACCATAAAACGTGCCTGTTAATTCTTAACTTTTTTAATTGTTGCTATTTTACAACTTACTTTGTAGCTTTAATGTTAGTACATACATAGGTATAATTTAAAAAAATATTTTCAAATAAAACTGCATGGGATATACGTACTTCTAAAAATTCTTATTATAAAATAAAGTTTATACTAATAATTAGATTTTTTGTATACCTAGATATCATTTGTAGACATACAATATTTTATAAAAAATAAGCAATTAAGCATACAAAATATGTATGTGTATTATATACATACACTCATTGCACTGCATGACCACGAAGGAGATCCCATAGCCACGTTTAGCATAGCAAAATGCAGGTTTAGCATAGCAAAATGCAGGTTTAGCATAGCAAAATGCAGGTTTAGCATAGCAAAATGCAGATTTAGCATAGCAAAATGCAGGTTTAGCATAGTAAAATGCAGGTTTAGCATAGCCACGCTTAGCATAGCCACGTTTAGCATAGCGAAATAGTCGGCGGTGTAATTAACTCGCATAATAAAAATAAGCTCAAGAATACCCTTTGAATTTCTGCAACAGCACTCATAAAGCCGCTATAATTCCAACAACAAACTGTAGTGGCCAGTTCAAAAGCAGGATTTATAACAATATATTTATTTCGGACGCAGACGTGGCAGGGAGAACAAATTTCGCAACTGTCATAAAGTTTAAATAACGGCGCATAAACTGTTCTGCAGTCGGTACGTGGCATAAAATGGGTCACTTCGCTATTCGCCCTTACCAAGTACTTACCTGAATATAAATATACCTATGGTTTTCTACTTTGAGTTTTGTGAATTTTTTTATCTATAGTTCGTCTTCATATAGTTATGGGGACCCGGCCAATGGGGCGTGTATTCCACACGGCTTTGTCACCGGATAGGTTAATTTTTAGGACCAAGGCGGTGACAGAATGGTGGCCAGGGGACGCTTTAAGACCGAGGGACAGACCACCCGCCCGATGGTCAGATGATATCCGAAGGGTTGTTGGACAGCAGCAGTTGATGAGGTTGGCCCAGGACAGAGGACAGTGGCATAGGGAAGAGGAGGCCTTTACTCAGCAGTGGGTGTAATTTTTACGAGTAAAGCACTAACTACTACTAATATAATTACTGAAGTAAATATATTCTTGATTATTAATGGAAAATTAGATGATAGTTCTAATAGAAAATTTAAATTTAAGTAAATACATATAAGTTTATAGATACATAGTTTAATTAGTTTCGAACTTCGAATGGATTCGTATCAAAATTTTATTATTCTTACACACAAAATAAGACAGAGATGTATTTCTTTATTATAAATGCAACCTAAAACAAAAAACTTAATAACATAAATAAATCTATCATTCACACATACCTAATCCAATACAAAAATATTAGATTCAAAGTTATATTTTCATGAACCGTGGAGGCAAGATAAATATTTTCCTTTCGAAGAGCGAATGCCATTTGTACAAC
Source organism: Carposina sasakii (assembly GCA_014607495.2). Lineage (NCBI taxonomy): Eukaryota > Metazoa > Arthropoda > Insecta > Lepidoptera > Carposinidae > Carposina > Carposina sasakii. The sequence goes on from CP053154.1 coordinate 12,267,274, forward strand.
GGCTGGTGTTCATATTTCAAAGGTTTCCCATTTGGTCCATTCCTAAATCTCCCTATCGTTGGCTCGAGGCCCAGTCGCATTACAGTGTTAGCGGGAGCGATGACCTTTTGTTTTCAAAAGATTTATTTAGACCCAGTTAAAAATATTTGTTTTTAGACCCAGACGCAAAGAATGACCGGTATTACAAGTTTGTGTATCTGTCTGTGTCATATAAATAGGTGGACCGATGGGGTCCGATAAGTGGTAATGGGGATTTACGTGAAAATCTTATCTTTAAAAACTTGTGAGTAAGTATATAGCGATTATTACAAGCAACATACAACTATTACAAATATTGTGGGTGCTTGAAGCAAACATATCCCAAAAATGACCCAAATAGGGCAAATCTACACGGGTACTCACCCAGTTAGATATCGATTAAATTAATTTATTAATTGTAAACTACCTCACATAAATCTTGAAAATTTATTTAACACATGCCTGATTTCCTAAAATAGGGTAGCTACAACTGGGGGACAAATCTCGAAAAGTCTCGAGTTCGAACGAAGCCGAAACGGAACCGTTGTAGACGCTCTGAACGAAGCAATAATTACTTTACGGTGACGTAATTAGACACATTTCAGCATGAGATATTGATTCTGTCATACATGCGACCGATGCGTGCTGAAATATACCTTATTACTCAAGCGGTAAGTATATATTGCTTCGCACCGCGTTTCGTTAACGGTTCGATAGTGGTTGCGTTTCTGAAAAAAATTCAGGAATTGCCCCCCTGCAGAGTCGTCCCACAACCACAATTAGATCTTATAGAAGTTATATAAAATTTACTAATACTATTCTACACATATAACGACAACATTTAAAACCAAATTCGATTCAAATGATTAAAATATCAGTCCAACCAGAAGAACATTCTCGCCAGAAATGGTGGTTAACTGGTAGAGAATGCTACATAGCATTAAGTTCGCCCATGTACACTGTTTAAATGTGCAATAAAGAATTTTATTATTATTATTTGTATCTTTGTTTAAATTCTCGAGACTTCAGAGTCCCGGTCGTTTTAGAGGCGTGCATCGGGCCGTAGCCAAGATGTAGAGGCCCTTTTAGAGAACTTTAATATGGTGTGGGATACCATCGCCGACCGCACAATATGATAGGTACACCCGGCGAAGGTCCCCTCCATGTGCAAGACTATTGAAGTGCAGAGCTATGTCATGCGATGGAAAACAAGGTCATGGGCTATGGGGCTGAATTTTTGATGGGGTTGGATAATCGGGCTATTGAAGGAGACTAACGGACGCGCTACCTCCCAACAGCTCGCCACAAGCTGCCCTGCGTGCTTATTATTATTATTATGAAGAAAATTTTAAAAATCCATATTAATTATGCGTTTGACCCTAATTACAAAGCGGCCTGGGTCAACCGCCATTATACGTAATGCCTTACAAAAACTTCGCCTCTGCCCAACCCCATCAACTATAACAATAAACATAATTAAAATTGATGTCGGAACAGGTTAGACTCAGAAATCGGCGGTACAGTCGTTCACAGAACTCCAAATTCATTATCCTAAAAACCTTCCAATGCGTAGTAAAAGATAAAGCCTTCATTTCAGTTTTATGTCGTTTAAAATTGCCGTGATTAATTTTGTTTTCTCAAACAGTTGTACATTATATCCCTGAAAATTTGAAAATGGAAATACAAGCCTAATAGGCTTTTGTGAGTAAGTTTAGTCACGTTTTTTCGTAGTATATTAAGCGAAACATTTTATCAAAACTCACATAACTTGGCAAATTCATTAATACAGTAGACATATCGATAAATAATAGCATACTCTACTTTTCGTGAGTAATTTGACAGCACTAAAGTATAAAAAAACTGTAATAGGAAAATTGATTAATTGAAGCTCACTGTACTCCGGTTGTACATTATAAAGGGAAATAATAGCAACATAACCCCCCAAAGGGATTGTAAATCTAAGTAATTTATATTAATAGCCCGAAATTTACGTTAGTTTTGCTAGACCCATCGCTAGGGGACCGATTTTAGTGTTAACGAGACAATACTAAATCATTCCCTTTGACTCCTACGATGTAGTGTAGGGTTTGTGATATAGATAATGTCATTATTATCTACAATGTTTGACATTGTATACAGGATGTTTTTTCGTTGCCACCCTTAACGAAGGGTACGTACTCTATACATCAAATAAAGTAAGTAATCATCAATTTGAAATATACTTGTAGTCAACCAAGGTTATTATCAAACTCCTTATGAATGTGTTGTTAAATACATGTAAATATACTGTTATATAAAAATATATATAAACTATACCCCCAAAACTGGTCAGAAGTGGCACCATGTGGTTTCATCGGCCCTTGGTGCTCTGCCTACCTACGGGATAAAGGCGTAATCATATGTATGTATGTATATATGTATAAATATAAAGTTAATTGACCCGATATCTCAGTTGGTTAGAGCGAAAGCACGGTTTTCGAAGAGGTCGCGAGTTCAAATCTCACTCGGGTGATTTTTTTTTCATTTTCTCAATAATATTTATAATACATGTAAATACTATAAAGTCTATGATAGTGTAAAAATATTTATGATATTATTTACTAAAGTACTTACTTATTATTAATGCTTAAATTTTCTGATGTTCTCATTTATATTCCTATTAGTTGGAATCAATAAAATGGATTTAAAATATAAATAATATACATTCGTCCTAGACTTACACAATATCGATAACAAAGCACGCGTGTAAAAAAAGTAATAAATCAAGATAAACAAAACCTGTCGATAAAAATATCCATTAGTTATAATTTAACAGTTTTCAAAGTAAATAATTACAAACAATTGCCATGTTTTCCATCACAAGTGATTTAAAAAAGTCATAACTTAGCTTAACTGGGTCTGGTATTGCCAGCCATAAATTCGGTTAGTTGCCGCAAGATCGTAAAGTTTTTACATCAGCAAAACTTACTGTGTTATAATGCAAATGAGTTTTGTAACTCCGGGGAACCTTAAATCTTGGCCCGTTTCTCTGAGCTGACAGATCTAATCCATGTTCAAAACCTTAGGCTGCTTTTCCACTGAAGATGTGGTACGTTGCTATGTGTTTGCTATCCGTCAATCAAATTCCGTGCCATCATGGACTAATGTATGTGATTGGGAGGTATCACACGCTTTCATAGCAACGTAATTTAATTCCTCTCTGGTGGAAACACAGGCTTACCTATAGAGATATAAGATCATATAGACAAACTATGTGGGAGATATTGGAGATAGTGGGACTGAATGTGAATATAATGAAATGCTTTTCAGATATTTAACTTCCTTTCAGACATAATATTTTGATACCTATTTTTTGTTACGCTTTTACCCCAAACAAAAGATAAAGAACTAAGTAAATATGTTAGTGGGATATTGTCATCGGGTTTTGAGTAAATAACAGTGTTTTGTTCTGCGCCGTTATAGCGATATCCAGCTCTCGTAAAATGTTTTTATGTTCCATACAAAACTTGTTTTTATGATCTGTTTATATGTTCCGGAGTGAGAGGAATTCGCTCTCGGATATTGGCGCGTTTTATGAAATTTTGTTGCGTAAACTAAGTGTGGATACTATGAATGTACATTTATATGGATAACAAACTTTTAATATATATTTTCGTACGAGGTGATTAAGTGGTCCGGGAGGTGGGCAGCAGCGCCTCCCGTGTAGACAATATAGTCCGAAAAGCACACTACGGTCACCAACCCGCCTGCCCAGCGTGGTGTCTATGGGCAAAAACCCCCTCAATGACGGCAACTAAAAAAGTTCCCGGCCGCCATACTACCCCGGACTACGGCAGCGGCCTGGGTCATAGTGTGGCAGGGGGTGCGAAGAATCCCCGGGCTAAAGGTAATGGCTGCCACAACAACCTGACCTTGGCAACGTATAACGGACGCAGTTTACGGCTGGACGAAAGTCTCCAAATCCTTAAGGTAGAAGTAGAAAAAATACGGTGGCATGTTCTTGGATTATCAGAAGTCCAAAGAGAGGGGGAGGACACTATAACCCTTGAATCAGGCTACCTATTCTACTTCAGGGACGGGAGCACAAAGTCCCAGGGTTGCGTGGGATTTCTCGTCAACAAAACCCTCCGTGATAACGTGAAGGAGATCTGTAGCGTCTCGACCCGGGTAGCGTACCTGGTAATGAAACTGACCAAAAGATATTGTCTCAAGGTCATACAGGTATATGCACCAACGTCGAGAAGCTCAGATGAAGAGGTGGAGGCCTTATACGAGGATGTGTCGAAGGTCATGCACCGCACCACTAAGACCCACTTCACTGTTGTTATAACGCCAAAGTGGGACAGGAGTGCGGCGAATCGTGTTTGGGACCACATGGCTACGGGAGTAGGAACCAGAGAGGCCAAATGCTGGTCAACTTCCTTAGCATGCAGGGGCTGTTCTGTTTAAACTCCTTCTATCAGAAAAAGCCCCAAAGGAAGTGGACCTGGAGCCCCGGTGGTAGGACGAAGAACGAGATCGACTTTATCATGACGGACAAAAGGCATATATTTAGGGATGTTTCAGTGATCAACAGGTTTAATACCGGAAGCGATCACCGACTTGTAAGAGGCACCCTAAATATCGACTTCAAGCTTGAAAGGAGCCGCATGGTAAGGCAAGTTCTCCGTCCCAATTGGCCCCAAGCAGAACATGATGCGTTCCAACTGGAATTGAAAAATCATTTTGCCGCCCTGGAAACCCTAAAAACCCCGGCAAGTGTTGACGAGGATCTACAAGGAATAATCGGGGTTGTAAGCGAAGTGGGAACAAGGCACTTTCGGAAAAGGCGACCACATAAGAAGTCCAAACTGTCTAGCGAGACCCTGGGACTAATGCGACTTAGACGGGAATCACCAGAGGATGCTTTGCCAGATCCCCAGTCGCTCAACAAAAAGATCAGAAGCATGGTAAGACGTGACCTCCGAAACTGGAACACTCGCCTCGTTAAAGAGGCGATTGAGAAAAATCGAGGATGGAAAATCTTTACCAAGGTGCTGGGAATGAGTCATCTGACAAAGCTTCGAACCTCGAATGGCCAAACCGGCACATCGGTTCCAGAGATTCTCGCCGAAATTTAGTACTTCTATGGAAATCTGTACGCCTAACATGCACTAAAGCCTCCACCCGACGCAAGCGACCCCAGAGCTTCACTCTCCCGCCACTTTATTTAACTCCGTATTGGCCAATGGGTCTACTCCGAAGGCGTGGAGCAGAGGTGTGGTAGCATCGTTTTTCAAGAAGGGAGACAGAACGCTCCTCAAAAATTATAGGCCGATCACACTTCTGAGCCACGTCTATAAGCTGTTCTCGAGAGACGTTACGAATCGTCTGGCATTGAGATTTGATGCCTTCCAGCCACAGGAACAGGCCGGGTTTCACAAAGGCTACAGCACAGTGGACCACGTCCATACTGTATGGCAGGTTATACAGAAGTCCGAGGAGTATAATCAACCGCTGTGTATGGCTTTCGTAGACTACGAGAAAGCCTTCGACTCCATCGAAACCTGGGCCGTTTTGGAATCCTTGTAGCAATGCCAAATCGACTGGTGATATGTGAAGGTGCTGAGAAATATCTACCAAATGGCAACCATGTCCGTTCAAGTTCAAACCCACCAAACAAGACCGATCCAATTACGCCAAGGTGTGAGACAGAGTGACGTAATATCCCCGAAACTCTTCACCAACGCGATGGAGGACGTCTTCAAGATGCTACAGTGGGATGGACTAGGAATCAAGGTCAATGGTGAATGTCTCACGCATCTCCGCTTTGCAGACGATATAGTTTTGATGGCTGAATCGCTGCAGGATCTACAAAAAATGCTGTCTAGTCTCAATGCTGCCTCGAAGGGTGTGGGACTCGGGATGAACCTGGATAAGACCAAGGTAATGTTCAATCAACACATCATCCCTGAGCCGATATCCATCGAAGGTGTAGCCCTAGAAGTTGTTCAGAAGTATGTATACCTTGGGCAAATATTGCAGTTGGGTAAAGACAACTTCGAAGGAGAAATCACTAGAAGAGTGCAGCTTGGGTGGGCAGCGTTTGGGAAGTTGCGTCATATCTTTGAGTCATCCTTGCCACAATGCCTCAAGACCAAGGTGTTCGATCAGTGCATTCTACCAGCCATGACTTACGGAGCCGAGACGTGGAACCTGACGGTGGGGCTGGCTCACCGATTACATGTCACTCAGAGAGCTATGGAAAGGTTAATGCTCGGAATCTCGCGAATGGACAAAGTCCGAAACGAGATTTTCCGGCAGAAGACTAAAATGACAGACATAATCTCGAAATGTAGCAGACTGAAGTGGCAGTGGGCCGGCCACATCTATCGTAGAACCGATGGACGGTGGAGTAAACGGGTTCTCGAATGGAGACCGCGCCTCGGCAAGCGTAGCGTTGGGCGCCCTCCGGCCAGATGGACTGATGACTTGAAGAGGACGGCTGATAGTGATTGGATGCCAAAAACGGGAGATCGAGCCATTTGGCGTACACTGGGGGAGGCCTACGTCCAGCAGTGGACTGCAATAGGCTGACGATGAATATCTATTTTGAAGTCATTATCTAAGAACGTTTCTCTGTCTAATTTGGTCACTTAAACTTAGGTTACTTAATTTAGACCGATATAGCAACAATATTGTACTTGACTTGTACTGTTCTAGTCAACACAGATGAAGTCACAGGACTCCTATTACTAAATATTATATATCACAGTAGTCAAGTGAAATAAAACTATACAAAAATATGGTCATCTGTACATAGAGCATAATAATATCTGTTGTTATGATGTACAAGCTAAGCTAGCAAGTAACTAACAAGCTTAGTTAAAATCCATTCAGTAGTTTTTGTTTCAAAGAGTAGCAAGAAAGGGAGTTCTTAGTTATCCTGCAGGATACTTGAACATTATTAAAGGATTTTTGTATAATTGAAGGGCAATTGAAAAAAAAACACGAAATCTTTTTAAATGTAGGTTTGTACTTAATGTTTGAAAAAAAGGATAATTCATAGCAACAAAAATGTCTCGCTCCTTTATTGTGTTAATTCTGATAAAATTAATTCAAGGGACAAATAAATACGTCTACTCTAGTGAAGCAAATTTAATCTTACTCCTCCTGCAATAAGGTTTAAAGGGAATTGAAAAAAAGCTGCAGTATAAAGGATTTTCTTGTCTCTTTGAGTAATAACGGTCGCTTCTCTTTATCCAGAGTTATTTCTATTACTTTATAAGGATTAATCAAATCGTACACTCTTTGAATAACAAGTATTAATTTTGCTTACTTGTGAAGTATTTCTTTATAAGAAAAATTTCCTGTAACTACTTTTAACTTAGGTGCAGGTGGAATACATGCACAAACATAATTCTAATATTATCTAGTCAGGTATTATTTTATTACAGTATTTATCCCAAGCTCCACCACGCTTAAATCTTGCATAAAACAAGTTCAAGTTTTTATTCAATCGGTGGGAAAGATTTAATTTGAGAGGTCTTTCTTGTTTAATTCCACTATCATAAAGGTAGTAATTACTAACACGTTTGTATAATCACAAAGACTTTGTAAATAAGAGTCAGACTAGACGCTCTCCGAGTTTGCACGGTACAGTCGGTTGCAAAAGTGACAAAATTACTTAAAACAGCACAGAGTAATATAAAATGCACAATGCGGTAAATTAATTTCTAACTATTCTTGCTTAGAAGGCATCCACTTTAGCTCATCGAATATCTGTCAAACTAAAACCATAGTTAAATTGATGTCCGTCCTTTTGAGTTAAAATAATAGCATTAAAGGACAGCCTGAAATGAATCAAATGTCCAAAAATAATAAAGATACTTAATATACAATACAATGTTATACCATCGACCATTGTTTGATGGACGTTATTAATGTAATAAGGCAATTACTCTGTCAACATTCGATGGATCACTTATGTTTAGTAGCTTATGATACATTCTTCATATCTATATTGCGTGCCTACCTATGAGTATAGTTTATTATTTTGTGGTATAGAGTAATAGTCACCCTGTATACAACTGAACTATTTAAAAGAGTCGCCTTCTATTTTTAACACTGTTATTAAGTTTTTTTTATAGAAATAAATGGAGTCAATTGTAGGAGGCCTTTGTCACCTAATGGCATACAGACGAGTTTTGATGCAAAAAAAAAACTTTGTAAATTATACTATGATGAAATTAATTAGAAATGAATTACTTAACTACTAAACAAAATGTTACTTAAGCACTCTCTGAATAAAAGGCTATTATTATTATTAAGTTTTTTTTTTATTAATTTAAAAGATGCATCTCTTGTTGATTTTCTGTTTTAATATTTTTAATTTGTAATCATAACGACAATAAAATTGACACCAAAAGTATGGTATAATTTGTTGTTTTTCCATTAAGTGTTCTTATTCTTTAATTTATAGTCTTTAATTTTTATATACCACGAGTTTTAGCACCATTGACTTAACAGGTATTTATTATAATACTTCCCGATAAGAAATAATATTTATTAAAAAATTAATAATAAAGAAATGGAAAAATTATTTATTAAGTCAATGCCAGCACTTTAGCCGTCGATTGTACGTCCAAAAGCGACACTCGCGGTATAAAGCGAACTCGACACAATACAATTTCTGCCTCGGACGCCTTTGTGGTACACGCGTCGTCCTTTTCAGGTCATTTTCAGTCGTAACGTGTCCAACAAATAATTACATGACGAGGGCATTGTGTGAAAAAACATTTGTTTTAATAGCTCTTTATTTGCCGTCGAATAACTTCTTACTCGGCCTTTATATTGTACTTTTGCGAGGTAAGTGGATGAGGGTTTTACAAAGAGTGAATTATTTTAATTTTTTACTTACACGAGATGTAATGTCTACTAATGGAAATAACATAGGTACATATATCTCAAATGAAAAGAACATTCTTGTACAACCAAAAAGTTTCCCACTTATATGAAAATGTTAAAATTACATTTACCTATATACCTACTCGTTCTTTTTATAAAGTATATATAGGTATTATAATATAGAACATATACTTATTTTTATTAGGCTGTAGTATTTACTAATCCTGGACAATCCAGCAATCAACTTTTAGACTAAGTATAGCAATCCAGCGCGGCAACGCAGCCAGCATTTTGGGCACGCTACCTGATAACGGAGATCGGTTGACCAACCTGTGAAACTAGAACTGGTCGACCGATCTACCGTATACACGGCTAGCCCCCTAAGTAGTTATTAAGTTAGTCATAGAAATTTCTACCCTTTTGTAAATACTTAATGTTCTTTGAGAAAACCAAAAGTAAACAAATTAATTATTATGGCTACTTCCTCGTTTAGATAAAACCGTAAATAAAGTTACTTTTAGACCACATCCCATAGAATATATCTATAAATCGATTGATTGATTAGATGATAGATTTTGAAATTCCAAATAGATACATTATCCATTGTGCTAATAATATACATACATACATATAATCACGCCTTTATCCCTTACGGGGTAGGCAGAGCACCAAGGGCTGATAGGACCACATGGTGCCACTTCTGAACAATTTTGAGGGTATAGTTGAGATGTACAAGTTCGGTTAGCAGTGACAGGTGGTCAGCCCATCGCCTAAAAACACCAAAACCCTCTTGTCCCTCTACTGACTTGTAGTATACCCAGGAAGAGAAGCAGCTGTAGTATTATACGTTTTTTTCCACTCCCAGGCCAGAATAGAAGTAATAATGTGCTCATAATAAATTAATGTTTTCTTTGTTACAGATGTCCTGTCTACATAAGTAGCTACATAAACACTGTAATACCTTAATGGTATCGAACTCGTATATGAACAATGTGCCACCTTAGTGTCGAAGTGCAAAAAAGGACGATTACTAAGTGTTTGGTGAAATAGAAGGAAAAGCGTGAAAATGTCCGTAAAAGCGAGTGTCGGCTAAACAAAAAAGAAAATGGCCACGAAGGGCTTTGGCGGCCAGGTGATCGGCTTTTTCCTCGCAGTGGCTTTCTGCATCATTTGTCCGGAATATGGTAAGTGATAAACTTCATTTTGCACTAGTAGGTATTCGAGGGTATAACATAAAGGATAGAAAAGCTATGAAGCCCACTGTAAATAATCTATTTACAAAATTGAGATTCAAATTCACATATTTATTTTTCAACATGGTATGAACATTCCTGAGTTTTTTTAGAATTTCTAGATACTACCTTAAAAAAAACATGTCGAGTCTCAAATTACGTGCCCAGGTTCTTAATAGTGGGCTATATCCATAGCTTTTAGCTTAACATACATCTTTTGTTATACCCTAATTAATGTCTTTTCGGTTCACTTATTGGGACCCAATCGGTTAGGGGCAAACCTTCTAAACTCACTTAATTACATATAGAATCTTTTACCAAAGTTGTATTTTCTACAACAGCTTATGGAATTAACGCACAGTAATTGGATTATATTATATTTAAGAAAGAATATATCTTACCTTTTGATATAGTATATATTAGTTAGGTACTTTACATTATACCATGCATATAGGTATTATGTGCACCTTCCAAGCAGGAGGCGTAAGTTCGATCCCAGTTACGGACCTGTACCATTGAATTTATTTCATGTATAGATTTTAATGTTGTAAAATTGTCACTTAGCTCGTGCCTCGGAAAGCACGTAAAACCGTTGGTCCTGCGCCTGACCTCTCTCCGGTCGTATCGGCTTTCCGTTCCATCGGACTATGAGAGTAACGGAATAGAGAGTGCATCTGTGTTTGCGCACACACTTGTGTGTGAGACATATCTCCTGCGTACCTGGCCAATCTCCGTAGGGATTGGTCGCTTTGGCCGAAATACGGTCGGAGATCATCATCATGTACACCTACTCCGCCTGAGGTTCTCGTCTACGCACGGTTTACCTTACGAAAGCCTCAGGCGGGAGTGCGTCATTGCTTACTACGTAGCTATGTGTGATCAAGCATGTGCTTATCTACAGGGTGTAACAAAAAGGGCAAGCTGTAGAACTTCCTGCCTGAATCCCTGTTCCCCATGAACTATAATCTTGCGGTCTTCAAGTCGAGAATGAACCGGTTTCTTTTAGGCAAGCGCGCTCCATCTTAGACTGCAACGGTGCTTACCATCAGGCGTGTTGTAGTCAAGCGTAAGCCTATTTATTTGACGGCCGACTGGTCTAGTGGTAGGTAGTGACCCTGCCTGCGACGCCATAGGTCCTGGGTTCGAATCCCGGTAGGTGCAAACATTGATATGATGAATATCAATGTTTGTTTCCGAGTCATGGATGTTTCTATACTTATCTATGTATTTATATACCGTTGCTTAGTACCCACGACACAAGACCTTAGGGATCTTACTGTGGGACTAGGTTAATGTGTTGTGTAGTGTGTGAATATTTATTTATTTATTTATTTATTATTAAAAAAAATGTTAAACGAAATGGTATGAAAACAGCACACTATAAAGCACCTATCTACAATATATTATGAAACTCTAAATCACATGTTATTAATTTGTCACTATCGCCCACAACTTTGTCCGCGTGAAAGGGCATTACTCCCGTGCGAATCATACGCATAAACATTTCTCTTGAATCACTATATCTATTTAAAAAAAAATGCATTAAAATCCGTTGCGTAGTTTAAAAGATCTAAGCAAAAATATGGACAGACAGGCAGCGATTTTGTTTTATAATATGTATGTGGTGAAGATTGTGTGACTATGACCTGCATATTGCATTATTTTCAAGGTGTCAATAGTTGTTTATAACCTAAGAAACTATAGTATCTGACGCTGATACCTATAAAACTATAACGCATGCCTAAGTGTAGAGTAAATTACAATATACACAAATACATGTTTGCCATGCTGTTAGGTACGTGTAAAATATTAATTTGAAATATGGAATAATATGCTTGCGTTCTTATTTTTCCTGTTTTGTAGACTTCCGTGTTCTTGGATCGATATACTTCAGTTATGTAATTGGTTAAGTTCGAAAGTACTTTTTACGATCATATCATGTTTCTCCAACAAAGTTTTAATGATCTGGTAGCTATATAAAGTTAACGACACCTGACTAAGGCTCGATTCTCGCGTCAACATATCTTTATACTTGTGTTATTTACGCATACGAAATGTGGCGGAAAACTTAATAGGATGCCACTCAGGACCACAAAATTATAACCTATACTTAGAGCTAATAAACCAAACTACATTTTATTTGACGTGTTTTACTTTAACCAATAGTAAGTTTAATAAACTCCCTGCTCGTATTGAAAAAAAATGGCAACTAAAGGCTTTGAAATTGAAATTTGAGAAACTTCCTCATGTTACGTAAACATCGAGAATATGTTAGATACTATTTTATATCATTATTCGTGCGTAGAAATAAAGACGATATTTTCTTTTTACTTGGATCATGTGATATTATAGGTAGGGTAGGTAGTTAACTTCTAATATTCACACCACAAAATAACCTGCGTCAAAGTAAAATACGAAATTCCCATTCACAAGTTCAACATAAACAACCTTTCACTGTTTTATAATAGAGTGACATAAATATGAAAAGCCACAATCACATCGGTTACAACGCGACACCCGCTCCGGGCGTTCTTACAAAGCAAATACGGCTCTTTTCTCGTCTCATACAAAGATCAAACGCCTACAAAATAATGTTTCCTATATTCGAATTCAAAGGGAGTTGTCTGGTTTCATGTAACTACAGGTTTTGAATCTCTTGTATCGTGTATGAGGAAGGATGTAGAATGTTTTGGAACTATTCGTAGCATCGTAGTCGATTCGTAGCACGCTTTCGTAGTAAGTGCTACAGTTTATACGGATTTTGCATTTACAATATTATACAAGCATTAAAAGCCCTAATTGACTTTAAGCTGTTTTAGTGGAAATCTTTACACTAATGCAATGCAGGAAATATTGTTAAGGAGATAAAAAAGCTGCATAGTTTATTTATGATACGCAGATACAATTACCTTAAAATAATAAGTTTATAATCGACAACCATGTATGTCACTTATTTAATTTTTTAGCTACATACATTTATTAAAGGTACCAACCGCTCCAATCTCAAAAAGCCGCGCGCCGTTTAGTTATGAAGCAACAAATAATGTGCTTACACGCAAAACTAAAATTGTTTCCAAAGCCAATTACCTAAAACTAGGCCCACTCCGAAATGGCGGATACATGCTTCTCTGAAAAGTTCTCTAACGTCTGTTGTAGAAATCATGTCCTGCGAATTCATATGGAACTAAATAAAATAAATGGAACAATGTTAGAGTTCCATAGACACTAGCGCCAATTTAAGAGGACTTTATAACCGAACCGAAGCGTAACAAATTTAACTGTAACAAAACTAGTTTAGGCCGGATTCACATCAAACGGCGAAAACCTCAGGTAGTGAAATTTGCCCAATGAAGTGGGTTAGATTAAATTTAATACAATTTGTTTGCGAGTGTACGACGTTTGTGAAACTTCTCGCACTCCCAAGGAATTTCAATCGGATTGTCGGTTACGTTCCATTTAATTTATTTATTTATTTATTTAATAAGGTTTGCCAGCAGTTATTACAATATTCTTACGACTAAAAATAAGTGATAACAAAAATAACTAAATGCATAACTAATTAGAGGCAAACACAACATGCAACAAGATAGTAGGTAATTACAATATAAATAATAGTAATACAATATATATCAACAATATAATAGCAAAACAAAACAAAAAAAAACACAGAAGCTGACATCAATTGTAAATTTTATCTATTTTTTATTATTATTTGGAAATAAGATTAAGAGAAGTAGACAGACAGACACACTGAACATAGGAGGCATTTCAATTAAGTCTCATGACTGCGTTGCGGAACTGGCCCTCACTTGTAAAGTGAAGGTCACTCAGATGATGGCATTGGTTGTATAGTCTCGAAAGACGCGGTACTGGAGAATTTCTACCAAGAACTGTTCTACGGAAAGGTGGCACGAATGGGTTGATCCTGCCACGAGGCAATCTCGAGGGTATTCCGAGCTTAAATTGGGCCAGTAACGTTGAGCAATCAATGTTACCCCTAAAAAGTCTGTACAGAAAAATCAGGTCAATTAGGTTTCTTCTTTTAGAAAGGTCAGTCATGTATATATACCATTTAATATTATAAATGCGAAAGTATGTTTGTTTGTTGCCACTTCACAATTTATTTACTCAATGAATTTTCTTGATTTTTTTCATTCATACAAATAGAAGTAAAAAGAAGGATGTGCCTATGTTATGGATGTTTGTTACTCTTTCACGTAAAAACGGCTGGAGCGTTTTAAATAAAATTTTGTATGGAGTTAGCTGACACCCTGGATTAACACATAGGCTACTTTTTATCCCGAGAAAATATTTTTATCCCGGATAATTTCGACATTTTGTTTTTACTGCACTTACTATATTTTAGGTTTTAATTCTTTGTTTATGCACTGTACGTAACCTTATTATTTACCGCTATTATTTACCGAAACATGGAGCCCTATGAAAATAACAAAGGCTAAAAACAAAGTTTCGTAAACCGGGAAACCAAAATGTAGCCTATTTTGTTATTAACTTGAATGCAAAATTTCAAATAAAGGAGTTTATATTATGTGACATATTAGTCGAGGGAACGTAATCGCTGAGTTGCGTGTGTCGAATTTCGGCTTCTCTAATTATATTTATTGGTCGAACAGGCCGTTCTTCACGACAAACGCAGTAAAAACCAGGCTTATATAATAAAAACGCGTATAAGGACAGATTCAACGATATGGCTAATTTTGTTTCTAAAAATTCTTATTCTTTATTGCACTACAAAAAAATATAAGTTACAGGATAAAAGAGGAGATGCATATACAATGACAAGCTTATCTATACAAGAGATCTCTTCCAGCAAGCCAAACAAATAAAGAGCATTTAATTTAGTAATTTCTATTTACTTAATTCAATTTAGATTTTTTTTTTACATTTGAAAGCTAATGATTTTATTTCCTTTATATATAACTAACGGACCTGACAGACGTTGTCCTGTCCCACGCCTTTGAACTAACGTCACCCAATTGTTTTGCCTTCCCGGATTTTCAAATTTCTAACAAATTGTTTGTATGGGAATGTAGAAAAGGAATGTTTTAGACATGTTCAGACATTTTTTTAATAATAAATATTGAGGATACGCAGGTAATTCAACTGGCTTACGATAATTTTATTGTGTACACAGAGAATTTAAAACTAGAAAGGCAGATTTCATCGGGGCAATACAACAATTATATAAACAATGCTTTAATAGACTTGGACAAAGAAATCTATTTTAAAATTTTCTACAAGATTTTGCACTAACAGCGCCAAAAATATTTCCGGCATCTAAATTGTTTCTCGCTTAATTATTGTAGCTATCTTTAGGTCTTCATTATTCTGAGCCAGCATATTTTGATATTGATGTCGCCAAAAAGGGCTAATAAAAAATATCATATTTTTTATATTTAAATGACATGTTCTGGGCAAACCTTTCCAATTTATTTTCACGAAGTTTTGAAGTCATTAATGTTTTTGACTTGTTTTTAAAGTTAAATGTAATTGGGGTTGGTCAATGACCTGGCTTTTTACCCTGTCCTCTTGTTGATTTCGCGTTGATACTTAGATTAATGATAGGTCTTCGCTGCGGAGCGAATCATTATTCTAAGCGTTGATACTTGTGGACGCCCACGAAGAATTTTTCGTTTCCATTGGATTTTTGATTTATTGCAAGTACTGGACACTTCAGTGAAAAGTGGGTAAGTATAAAATTTGCACACTTCTGCTTAACCTCATGCGGGAATAATGGGCGTAACTTGATATTGATATGCGATTCTCTAACCCAAAAAAGCTGAAAGCTAACGGTGTTAAAGCAAAACCGCGTCTTAAGTTAAACAATGTTTAAAATGACATTTGACAGCAAAATGTATGGAATAGATATTCTTATTAGATATTGCTTGCTCTAAAATGCGAGATACGAGACAATGACTCAGTAGGTACAAAATCGATGGAATTTACTGTAGGTTTTGATTATTTTCGACATGAAACTAATTGGTTATACATGTAATAATGGCAAAGGAAATGTATTATAGTGGAAGTATATTCGTCCATGGGGGAATATGATTGGAACACCGGAACGGATCATTAGTCACGGCAAACGAACTAAAAACATTTTGTTATCGTGCGTCTTTTCCTGTTCACTTTTTGCTAGAATTTCACCTTCCTATGGGATATAGGGGATGTTATTGAAAAAATTTTTGTTTCGTTATTTAAGATTTTTCCTTGCCAAAAGTAGTTTCAGGTCATCATCAGCCTATTGCAGTCCACTGCTGGACGTAGGCCTCTCCCAGGGCACGCCACAAGACTGCAATGGGGGGTATTTGCCTGTAGTCACCACGCTGGGCAGGCGGGTTGGTGACCGCAGTTTGTATTTTGGACTATGTTGTCAACACGGGAGGCGCTGCTGCCCACCTCCCGGAAACCCTCAATTTCCTCGTACGATACCCACGGGCAGACATGGGGTGGTACGAATTCTACTCTGCCGGCACCACGCGTCCAAGTTTTTTTTTAATATTAAATAGGCTTACGCTTGACCATTATTATATAAATAAAAAATTATATAAGTAAAACTTGAAGTGAGTTAAAATCGGAAACGAAACCTTATTGCGGGTTTGTTTATTTTAACATTATTTACATACATACATAAAAATCACGCCTCTTTCACCGAAGAGGTAGGCAGAGATCACGGATCTCCATTTGCTATGATCCTGGCACACTTCTTTCGCTTCATCTACTTTCATGATTATTATCATTATTATTTATAATGCAAACAAAATAAAAAGAAATGCGCATATTTTATTCAAACTTATTTAGTACAGTATTTTAAGAATATCTGAACCCAAATGCCACGAATAGTTGCCGCTTTTCCTGTTCACCGCGCGTACAAAATGGTAAATAATATTGGAGAAAGCTTTCCTCCCTTGTTGAAATATCTTAACCAGCAAATTTTTGTTGTTCTAACGCTTTTTTAAATTTTTAAGAATCTGTAGGAATTTCCAGTACCTAACCTACTGATACGGGGCTTCACTAGAATAAACCAGCTACATCTCCTTTCGTGCATGTCGCGGGAGTCTACTAATAAACTTGTGCATTCTTCTAGGCGATAAACTAGCAACTTACTGATAATTAACACCAGCACCCACTATGTCAAATGTGGCTATGGGACCTTCCTAATATAGCTTTCTGAAACATAGCCGTGTCTATATGTATGTAGGGATTTATTATTGGCTAGAATTGTAGTTTGTAGTATCTTTCAAAGTTAAAAAATGGTTCAACATGGTAATAAACAATATTAATGTGTTGCCTTTTATGACCATGCAGTAGCCACAAGGCTACCCTATTTTGGAAACATGGCCGTGTCTAATATTTCTTTAACAAAATGGTGGACACATCAAGGTAGGTATTACTTATATCCTAATAACAGAAATCTTTGCCGACAAAAACAATATTCATTAACAGAACGAAATAAGCAGAACACCTCGATCCATTAACCACAATATTAATTCATGGCTTCGGCCAAATGAAATAAAACCGGCGGACGGATGGTCGCAATAAAACTGACCATTACCGAAGTAAACAATATTAGAGAAAGAGTCCGGACTATAAATCTGGCCGAGAAATGCCCAGACAGCGATAGCGACCGAGCCAAATTGTGGTAAACGCGGAGTATACGAAACACGC
Organism: Carposina sasakii; assembly: GCA_014607495.2. Taxonomy (NCBI): domain Eukaryota; kingdom Metazoa; phylum Arthropoda; class Insecta; order Lepidoptera; family Carposinidae; genus Carposina; species Carposina sasakii. The sequence goes on from CP053154.1 coordinate 12,285,099, forward strand.
GGTATAGGGATAGGACTTTTTATAACTGGGATGGGATAGAGAGCTTTTTTTATTAAACCCCCAATACTTTATATTAATATTTTTGACATAACCCTTTGACCTTTTATGTTATTATTCGTACATTTTTATGCGAAACATAAGTCTTTTATGTGATTTTACGTAACGTACTCGTATCTACTAGCGGCCGCCCACGACTTCGTCCGCATGACCTCGCATTGCACCCGTGCGAAGCCGGGGCGGGTTGCTAATATTTTTCTACGTAAAAACCACACTTAGCAACACATTCCGATTCATTTTTATATTATAGAAGAGGTTTACTTACGTTTCACAATTTTTTTGCGGTTATTTTCTGTTCCCTAACCATCAAACACATTTTTAGGCACAAAATATACCTAAACTAAATAATCTGCAATTAGTTAAATCTACAGTTAAATATGTGGTGTACCAGCAATGAGGCTGAAATATGCAAAACAGTTGTAAACCCACGTTCACTTTTTACCTGCGTTTAAACATAAGTACTTAATGGTCACAAAAAGATAAACATAATTATTTTTTGGCGGTGTTACACTGTTTTTTGGATTTGAAAAATAATAAAATTCTTTAATGCACACAAAATGTTACAATAAAAGCGTGTGCTTATCTCTGCAAGAGATTTATACCAGCCAGCATACCACCATCACCACTTGACTAAACCATTGTACAATACAACCCCGAAATATATTAATTTCTGGTACAAGAGTCGTTACTTCTAATTAGTGTTGTCCTAATTTTAATTCAGAAAATTCACGTTAATTATATTCAGAAATTACAAGTCTTTATGATCAATACAGCCTTTTGTCCTATAATTACGATATGAATTTTCACTATCATGGAAAATTAATTCTCTTCTGTTGCTTACGACGCTCTGTGTGGGACGTTCCTAGCGTGGATAAAAGCTCCGACTAAGATTTATGGGCATAATGCGATATATAAGAAACGAGACAACAACACTGGTATTTCTGAAAGAAATCTGTAGATATAAGCTGGCCATAGCGCATTATTTTTGCGAATCATTAAACTAAGTACTTATATATTTTTAATGCAACTGAAAACAAAATATAAGGTGTACTTTACTTGTGTTACATATCGTGTACTTTACTTGAGGTATCGCTGGGAATTACGATATTCATAAAACGCAAAAAGGAACATAAATAATGCAAGTAGGAAGTTCCTAAAATACTCCTAAATGTAACAAGCCTTAACAAATATAACCTTGCAAAAGAAAACGGAAATATGGAAGCAGGCCTGGTAGATGTTTAGATAAACGTTAATCTAACTTTCTTCGACTTCATATAACTTTTCTTGTTATGTATTCACATGAACATATTTTACGAGATCTATGAATAATTATGGCGGAATCGATGTATTTAGTACGGAAAGGAAACTTAGTTATTTATGGGCGTATACGTACAAGTACTAATACGTTGCTTTATTCTTGAAGAAAAATGTGATAACCTAATTGTTCCTTTCGTACTTTTGTAACAAGTAATAGTTTCCCATTTCGAATCAATCAATGCTAGGGTAAAGTATAAGAAAGTACTCGAAAAGTTTCGATATGTACCTAATGAAGTAGCAATTCATTCGTTTATACAGGGTATAAAAAGACAACAATGTTTTTTTAATACCTCGTATTCTTTGTACGGTTGCAATTTTTTCTTCTATGGAACCAACCCTGGGAAATGACAAAAAAAAATATGAAAAAATACTGTAATTTTATTACAAACAATCTATTCGTTTGATGCGCAAAGTTCAAATGTAACATTATAACATTTTGAAATGGTATCTTTGAAAAAAATGTTAGTTAACCGATTTCAGATAGATTTATGTAAAAAAAATGCTTATATTAATGTAACTTTGGACCTCAATATCTTGGAAACCCGTGGTTTCCCAGGGGTGCTTCCATAGAAAAAAATGATCGTGATGTTACAAAGAATACGAGGCATTGATAGAACAAAGATGTCTTTTTACACCCAGTATACATGAGAAGCTTTTTAATATTGAATAGATAAAAATTACTACAAAGCAAAGAGAATAATTATTTATATTAGTATACTGTATGTGGTATGTCGAAGGTTCGAGAGGATCTAATGAAAGAGTTAGGATTATTATAATATTATTTATTGTAAAAATAGTATGTAGTTACTCAATCGAGAAGTTAGTCAGCTAGTATGTAAATAAATCAAAGAATAGTACCTATTTATAGCTTGAATACTCTATACTTTCCTGACATCTTTTTCCATTATTCTCTCGTATTCAAAAAGTGCATCGGTAAATGTCGTTATAAACTTTCGCTTGTTACATCATAAAAACCAATTTATCATGAGCTTTTCCTCCAAGCCTGAAATAAAATTACAAAGTTTATCTATAACCGATACTCAACCACGTGAATAAACGTGTCAATCATGGGGTACTAAAATCCCAATGCCAAATCAGAACTACACAAACACACACAACTGTGTTCTCGAAATAGGGTAGCCAGAACTGCAAGATTATAAAGGAGATCACACTGCCACTTTTAACATACAGGGTGTAAAAAGACAACGTTGTTATTTTAATACCTCGTATTTTTTGTAACGTAACGATCATTTTTTTCTCGGGAACCGTGGATATTATAGGCATCAATAGCGCATATTTTTGGTGGAAAGGCAGACTTAGGGTGGCTTTGAGGGACTCAAATTGAGGCCTAGTAAGGTCCAATTTAAGGCTAAAATTACCTATATTTGTGGTCTTTCCAATGTATTTATACACGGCATCCTCTACTAATTAATTTTACTAAGCTTACCTATCATTATAATCATCACCAAACATGAATTCCTCTCTATAAATGGCCATTGATCTTTTGTCCGCATCGTTGCTTAGGAATTGTCCAAAAAACATGACGATAACGAATACAAATACGAAAAGCGCAACTCTAGCTGTTGACCGTGCATGCGTCTCTGATTGGCTTTCAGAGGTCATTTTCATAAGTAAAATATATCACACTATTTACCAAATTAAAGATTTGCTTCGAATCTGCAAGGACAATGACATACGTTGGTAAATTTTTCTATGTTTGACTTATGGATGACTTTGCCCATCACAAGACGTGATTAAATCACGATTAAATGCTCATTGGTTCTATCTTTGTTTGATATAACTCTAATTAAGCCTCCTTTGAACTATTTAATGTAACGGGAACGGAGCAGGGGTGGACGCGTGGAAAAGCACCTGGATGCCACGCTCTACGGATACATAGCTGATTCATTACGATCACTATAATTAATTATTCAGTTTTTATAAGTAAAATATATTAATTTATTTGTGTCCTACATACATGTTAATTATCCCCAAATCTGGACATATGTGCGTAAATTACACACCCAGTTACCCTTTTAAGTCTCACTTAGTAAGGAATTAATCTACCGCCCCCTTTTTATGTTTTACAGCAGTTAAATATTACTCAGTATATATTACAGAGCTTAGTAGTACTATTTTTCAAATTCATACCTTACCGTGTCACGTCGCGTTGTGTGACAAACTTAAATTCAAAATGGAAGTTCTAAAATTATGTAGCTGGTAGCTTATTTACGTGTGTAATCCCGCGAAGTCGTATTACCGCATTGCTGTTCCCTACAATTTAGTTAATCGCCTATTCGCCTTCTGTAACTACCTCTGCAAGGAGTCCTATTCTATTCAAGGTGAGAAACTATAGCAGGGTAATAATATTTACATTGTCAATATAGTGGGGATGTCAATATAAGGGGAGAGGTGTGTTTCAGGGAAACGAAGTGTATCAATGCTAGTTGTAATATGAACTATGAATGTACAAATGGGTAGGTAGTGTGTCAAAAGGTGTAAAGACATACATTTTGTATTTAATTTCTAGTAATTAAGTCAGTAACATGAACATGAATGATGGATGACTATAAAAATATTTAGGGAAATATGATTTGATATTT